>JAQIVE010001710.1:0-23267 GCA_034698285.1 Sminthurinus bimaculatus | reverse complement strand
TCTCTATTTATATAAACACGGATTTTTCTGTTTTTTTTTTCGTTTTTGTCGTCCTGGAGAAAGTTGAGAGAGTTGATAATTCAATCCGGCAAATCTTCCATGCAATCAATGGGCGCGTGCTCACAATCATTCCCAACTGTACATTGTACATTGTGCGTGCTCTGTTATTGTTTTCTGTCCTTTTCAGGTTGGACCTGCATTTTTTCTGGTACCTCTGAAAAAGGGACTTGAGCGTCAAGTTTAAGGACTCGAGAGATGCAAGAAATTAGGAGAGCCTCTTTTTTATGAAAAAACTGCTTCTTTTTTGTACATACATACATATATGCACCGCCAAAGGAAAGAGCTGACATGCTGCTGGGAATGAAAATGAAAACTAAAATGGAAATGTCTCAAAATTCAATATCTTATGCATGCATCTGTGTGTGTGTATGTATCAATGTGCAATGAAGTTGAATTGAAAGGCACTCTATCTTTACTGTAAAATTCGTGGTTGTCTTCGTTGCCTCTCCAATCCAGGATAATGTACACATGCATGTGCTTATGTATATAGTGTGGAGGACAAAGTGAACATCTCCTTCCTGTTCAACGACTTTGATTCCTTTCTATTTCGTCTCCCCATTTTTCGCTACTTCTCCGTTGCTCTGCGATGGCTCTACTGATATCTCTGCATGCATATACATACATTATACATATAAATACTCTTCGCTTGACTGTTCACTGTTAACTTTGAGTACTTTTAAAAAGTACTGAGGACCAAGCCTTTGGCACAGCCGTAATATTATCTGTACATCATTGTTTCCTCTGCCGCATCCCTGAAACGAGAGTGAATGCTGTGAGTACATATCTATGTATGCATACTGAATGCTGAAAGGAGATGGAGATAAAGATAAAAACCAAAGAGGAAGACAAAGACATAGAATTCTGTCCTTTGTCTTCAAACGTGAAACCGTCGTCATCATATCATCATCATTTTTGTCAGAATTCCACAGCATTTCCAAATTGCACTTTCTTACAAAACGAGAAAAAAGGGTTTCCCTTTTCTCGTTTCTTTACCATTTTCTTGCTCCAGGGCAGAGGCATAAGTAAAAGGAGAAATGGGAAGATTAACCATTTAAATTGTCATCGTCACGCGGCTCGCAACTCCTTATTTTAACGCCTTTCCCCCTATTTTCTTTGTGTATGAGCTATGAACTGAAGAGTACATAGTTGGACTCTCATTGTTGAATTCTCTCTTTTCTTATGACTCAGCACTCAGTGCCAGATAGAGCATCTCAGATCCAGAAGATCCTGATCCAAATCTCCAGACTCCGTACGAACAGCGAACATACAACTGGTCAATTGGATTTTCTTCATTTCTACCTGCTTTAAACAGCTGAAACTTTCCCACTTTTTGTCTCCTACATCTTTCGACATGTCCGTGTCACTTGTGACTTTCCCTTGGATCGTATCGCCTTTGCTTGTAGACTGGAAACCGTGTAAAATAGGTAGGAGAGAAAATTCTGATGACATAGATATCAGTTTAGAATGTTGATCTGCTCAACTTGCTTGAGACAAAACGAGGATCAACCCAAAAAAAGAGGAACCTTAACCTGAGTGAGATTATCCAACTCCAACCCAAACTCCAGTTCCAGTTCCAGCTCTATATAGCTTCAACTTGGACCTGGCTTTTCCCTCCGCGTTTAGATTTGCTATACGGTGGAGAATGGGAAATCGATGTGTGATCAATAAGACATGTCGACCAGTTTTTTATATTGTACGAATGGCTTGTAATAGTGATGCACTTTCCCCACTCCACTTTCACCGAGATAGTCGCGGCGAGTCGAGTCGAGTGGCGTGGAGCTGAGTTGAGTTGAGTTTATGCAGTGTAGTGTAGGGAAAGCTCGTGTTGGAGTTGGATTTGGATTCGTTGGTTGTGTTTTGTTGGGGTTTTTTCTCTTTTTTCTATATTTTTTCCGTGTGTCTGTACTTACATTTGTCCACAGTTTTTTTGGGAGTGTGGATGGCTTGCTTCTCGGTTTCATTTCTTCTCACGCACAACAAGTCAGCCATTCAGTGCAATGAAATTCGGGGCACTGTATATGTATAAGTCTATGTGTGTATCTATGGGTAGTAACTATGTGTGTATTGCATAGTATGAGAGCACAAGATATGGAGTGTACCATCAACTGTAGAGTCCTTTAGGAAAATTCCCTATGGGATTTCACGGAGGAGCCGAACCAGCATCGCAGCAAAATCGGTGAGACTTTCATGGCCACAGGTATGCGGATCTGTGTATAGTGTATACATAGCTGTAGATATGGATATATAGGTACATGTATTTTGGTGTAATATCTAATAGTTGGAATAGTTCTCGAATTCCAGTTCTAGTTCTAGTTCCACTTTTAGTTTTAGTCCCATACATACGTACGTGCAATATCCGTACGTACTTACATTGTATGTACAATGTACAAGTACATGCAAGAGCCTCTTGCTTTTTCGATTGCACAGACATGGAGCGCCAACAAAAGTTTAAGAAGTAAAGTCGGAGCCAAAGTCAACAACCTGGAAATTCCAGTTTTTGAAATTCGAATCCTTTCTTTCTCCTCGACATTTTTTCTCACTTTTTTCATCATATCTCTCCATTTCTCCTACACTCCCATACATATCATAGCTGATCCTTTCTCTCTCTCTCTCTCTCTCCTTTTCAAAGGCATATGGCCTCGTCAACAAAATTTCACGAGGTGTGAATTCAGCAGTTGATGTCTCTCAGTGTGAAAAGGGAGACATTCACTTTTCGCCTTGTGAAGCTTACATACTTATGTACAAACTGACATATATACAGAAGAGGATGCCGTAAAATCAAATATCGTGCGGATTTTGAGGTAGATATGACTATGTAATTGCCTATGGAAGTGGATGGAGAACATAAATTTCTACTTTTTATCTGATGGTTGACTCTGTAGAAATGAGCCACAGGAATTGACATGACACGACTCCCTATGGATAAATGGCAGTATGACGGATCTCCATCGTCCCTTGACTGATAGCTTGTCCTGGTCGTTATATTCTACACGAGGTCCTACGGAAGAAACCACTTTCACCGATTTAGATATGGAAACACCATTATGTCCAGGAGGTTTCACATTGACAAAACGTAGACTTATTTTTCAATGAAAAATACAGGAAAAGAGGGACAATATTTTGAAAATCTCCACGATCACAGGATAAAAAATGTCAAACCTCTCCAATACTTTATACATGTACAGCTACTTTTTGTCCACTCTGTCATATGACTGACGGTACGGTGTGAAGAAAAGGAAGAAAATGCCTATTTTACAACGAAAAACATCCAGCGTGAGTGTGTCGCTGCCAAAATGCGTTGCTAAAGAGGAAGGCAAGTATATGTGTATAAGGAAAGGGAGAAGAGTAGAGTAAATATAAATGTGCGGATGACTGATAGGCCGAGTCAAACTCAAACTCGACTGAGCCAAGCCATCAGGTGCTTCGGACTATGTACTGGGTTGAGCAGGAAAGGAAAGGAATGGAAAGTAAAAGCACTGTGTGTGAGACGTAGAATGATGGAAAGTAAATAAATGATCTGATAATATACCTCGTGGATTCTATCTAACCTTCTCTGTATTTCTTGGTATTGTTGTATGAACATGAAGTTGGTTTCTCTATTTTTTTCGACGTTTCCCCTCACTCATGCAATTTTTATCGATGATTGATATATTTTTTTCGGGTAGTAGCAGAAATAATAATAATAATGATGATGATGATGAAAATGGTGATAGTCAATAGAAGGCTGGCTTACCATTTTGCTGTTGTAGGCACTTCCGCCACTGGATCTCGTCACCTGCTGTGGATTGTGGATTAGAAACACGCTTTTTGTCTAGAATTGCTCGTACTTCTGGCTCGTTTTGGTACTTTTGACGTGGGAAACGGACGCATTTTAGGTTAATGAAAAAAGTACAGGAATAATAATAATAATAGTAATAATAATGTACGCTGCCGATTATTATTTTGCAATATTTTTGCTTTTATTTTTTTCTCCTTATTCACAGGCCTCTTTTTTCCACTTAACTTCCTTTGCTTGTATGTATTTATGTATATACTGCGTGTTCCTTGTCGTGTCTTTGCCTCAACTTTTTTACACACGTCCACTTACTACACCAAAGTAAAGAAGGGGAACATTTTCCGTCCTTTGTTTGATTTACTTTACTGCACACTAAACTGGGTTTCTATACGGTTCTGGGTCTGGAGAAAGTAAACTCAACGTCATGTCGTCCGCCTTGTCGAAGGTATCGCATCACAGGTGAGCGATTGACAAGGTTTTTTTGAGTGATTCTTGTTTATCTTGCTTTTATACCCGTGTTGATGACTTACACTTGGATTTGGACTTGAACCTGCACTTGAGCTTTTATATTGTCAACCACGCTTTGTCACTTGTGACGCTACTTTTACATATGCATATGTAAACTTTTATGTCCAGCAGTACAGTTTTCTTCTTCTACTTCTTCAAGGCTTGTTGGTAAATTTGACACGATTTCGTCGTGGTTCAAGTTCACGTCCGCCCCTGCAATTATAGAAAAATACATCCGATTTAAATTCATGGGCAATCCCAATTTTTATGACAGTACAATGAATCCGTTCCAATTTGAGAAACAACCAACAATCTACTCCTTTCGTAGTTCTTTTTGAGCTGTTTTGTATAGGCAATTTCCAAGGCACATGATTTTCTTTTATTTGTCGCAGATTATCGAGTTGATTTGATTTAAGAGAATTTTATGTATATCGTTTTTGCCTTGGTTTTTCTTTGCATGTGACCACTTGAATTTTTCATGCTAAGCAACGAATGAACACTTTCCATGCATTGTCATGTCATAAATTTTGCTCATTCTCGACGTGACCTTGGCACTGGATAAAAATCTACTTACAATTTCAAACTCTTTCATACTTGCAAGATTTTGTCGATAAATAAAGTTTATTTGCGAGTGGTTGAAACAAAAAATACACCAAAGTAGTTTTGTTACTTCTTATTGTACTTCAGTACGGACATACATGCATGCAAGCTTCTCTGGAGTTTTCTGCAGAAAATAATGGAGTATTGATTGTCAAGAGATGGGTTGAGATTGAGATGACACCGGATGGACTACGGAAATGGGCAAAGTAAACTGAGCAGTTCATACCCACCATTATGATATGTACGTACAACAGTATATCAATTTTATTAAAATACAAATGTACACACCAAGTATATTTGCAGTTGCAAGATCTTTTGTGCAATTGCATGTTTGTATGTAGAAATATTATTATTCTACTCTATTTTTATTGCTCAATGCTCTCCCCTTGGTTTTCGACCCTCCTTTTTGCAAAATAACTTTCTGTTTGTGTCTCGCGTATTTTCGTGAGACATTCTCTCTTCTATCTTTGGATGGAATCCCTCGAGAATTGTTATGTCCAACTCCAACTGGCAACGATTCTGCTGGGAATCATCCACACAATAAATGTCCCCCTTTTACTTTGATATGTGTGGCTATCTATACGGCTTGTTTCTCCGAGTTGTCCACCATGTACATAATATTATGTACAATCCATTTGGTATACATACTATGTACATTCAAATATTGGGTCAATCTTTTGCGTTTTCCCTACTTTACTTTGATCTTCCCTTTTACCAAGACACTTTTCCCTATTCTACTGTCCCACTGATCCATTTATTTCCTGTTTTTGTTTATTTTGCCTGCATTATACATACACGCACACATACAGTTTACAACTTTTTTGCTCCATTCTCACATTCTCGATTTTCTATTATATTATAGTGTACAAAACATCCCGACGTTTTCCATTTTTGACACTTTTTATTCAATATGCCAATGGTTAAAATTATTATCAAAATTACAGCTGGTTATTTACTGCAATTTTTAGAGAACCTCTCAAAACCTCTTAACTTTTTCAAGCATCAGACGGTCAATTCAGTTTTTACGGGACAACAACTGTCAGCGAGCAGTTTTTATGGCAAGTCATCAAACATTCAACGGCATTTGTTGAAAATGTTTTAAAAATGTGGGATATTGTCCATTTTCCCGATATCGTCGGACCACTTACGTAAAAATATGTATGTATACAGTATACATAATATGGTACGGGGAGGATATTTATGACACTGTGAATCATCCTTCACTACTCAATGCTCAGCGTTGATGTTGTCCAAAGTGAACATTGAGAATCGAGAGTGAGGCAAAGCAGTAAAAAATACAGTTTGTCATTGCAGTTATACGCTATCACAAATCGAACAGCAACGGCGAATTCGATTTGATGGAGAAAAAGGAACGCTGAAAGGGCCCAATGCTCAATGCCCAATGCCAATGCAGTACATAGAAAAATACTGTGTATGTATATGTATAGAGTGTACACCAAGTTTCTTTCCATGATCGAGGGGGAAAGTTCACTGCTGCAATGGGCAATAAGAAACAGGCGATGCCATTGCATCATGATGATCGCCATCTCAAGCATTGAAAGGACATTGAAAGGAAGGAAAAGGATTGAAAATATTGGAAAGGGGGGAAGAGACAAGTCGAATGTATGTAAGTATGTATGTATGAGTCGAGTGGTCGAAACTCGGAAGAGAAACAGAAAAGGAAAGTGGAAAAGGAAAGAGACAACAGACGGTCAGAAGGCGGATGGATGACTACCCATATAACCAATGTGTACATAAACAAAATCTCGATACACTTGCACTATATTGTATTGATGTGTCCTATACCTACCAAATGTTCGATACAAAATACAAACACACACACACACACATGTTTTTACGCAGCACCACATCAAGTCGAAAGGAATTTGTGTTGTGTTGTGTTATGTTTTGGTACGGAAATCACGGTCTTTTCGCTCTCCATCCTCTCGATCCTCTTTGTGCGTAGATACATACAGTCGGTACTTATAGCAAACACATTGTGTTTCAATTGTCCTGCAAGTTTTGGGACTGAAGTTAGCCGCTTCTGTATGTATATACGTAGAATGTGGAGCTACTTATATACATAATACATACATACATAGAGCTGGACAATTCCATGATTTTATTTTATACATTCCATATATTGTATATTATGTATGTATGTATGTATGTATATTGCGCCCGGTTTGGTACGTGCCTTTATGTACAGTGGCGGAGAGAAGTGGGACAGGAATAGGAAATTCAGAGGACAAAAGTTCAGCACAGGATCCTCAACTCTCTTCCTCTTTTGTGTCGTGTTGACAGACGGACGGACCACGACTGGAAACTCGAATTCAAATTCGGACACCAACAACTACAACAATAACACCAACATCGAGCACAAATTCACGATCCATTCCACTATGTACGCAGTATGCAGTCGAGTTTGCATTTGTATTCGGATTCGTATTCCCGAGAAAAATCGAGGGAGAGAAACCAAACGTAAACTAAAACGAGCCGAGAAACGAAGGAAAGCCGTGTGTAGGCGAAAAAAGTATGGTCAGATGTTGCTGCAATGTACACACAATAAATGACCAGCGACATATCTCAAGTACCATTTTTTTATGTCCATAATAAAAATATGTACTAAAGCAAGGAGGAGCGGAAGAATAAGTATGGATGGCCATTTTTTCCTACACTCCTTCCTTTTGTCGTTTCAATCCTTTGGTTCAGCTTAATTTCTTGCATTGAATGCTTTGCAAAAATAAATCAAATACGTATTAGTATCGGAAAAATCTGGATAAGCTACAAAAATATGACAAATAAAAGCCAAATTGTCGTATTAACCGTCTATTAGAGGTTGCACTTTGAAATCAAAGCAATAATAATTAAACTTTTCATGTTCAGCAAAACCGATTCTGGTTTAAACTTCAGACTTTCTCTACTCACAATCAGTGCCAAACCTCCGTAGCATTTGGGCTAGTTTTTGTTCCGTTGTTACTCCCAGATGTAAAATATTGTACAAGGGTATCAAATGTATATTGGCTGTGTATGTAGATGTAGACATTGCATGCCCATGCATACATACATAAATATCAAGTGATCCTACAAAATTTTGTGAAAAGTGTGTGTAACGCCTTTTGTCTACGTACTTTCTATTGTACATACTACATACATATGTATCTACATGCTACATACCTAATAGACGTACAAACTACAAATGGCGTTCATGTTCAAGATGCATTGGGATTACTCACATAGAACATAGAAAATAGCAAGAGAGAACATAATGGATTTTCCTGCCATTTATTTTATCCAGAATTTATGTACATGTAACTATATACCGTCGTGAGTCCTAAAGTACAAATCCTCCAATGGAATGGTACCTCTGATGGCACCGGATATACATACATACATACAATGTGCAATGCATGTATACATATTTTGTATATGTATCCCAAACCTCTGTTATAACATTTTAGAGCATTGCTATATACAATGTTCTGAATGTAAAATGTCCATGTTCATTTCTATAACTCCCTGTGTCATCCAATGGAGACTTTGAGCATTCCGGATTCCTTACAGTATAGTGATCCACTGCTTACAGTACACGGAATTAATGTAGTCGAGGGGATTTTGAATAATTTGGCTTTAGTTTTGGCTTGTGTAGAATGGATAAAAGTAAAGCTAACGAGTACGTCTAAAGTGTATGCATTACAAATATTTTATAATGGTGTGATGTCCTGTAATATCTACCCTCTAATACTATTTAATATTCACATATGTGAGAATTTCAGAGATCCAGGGCGACAAAACGGACAAGGCAAGAGAGACTGCATGCGACTCTCGAGAATCATAGTTCACAGTCCAGGCAGTAGTCAGTGGAATTCCGTCGTCAAATCAACTCAAAATTTATGGTTTAATTACACAGGACAATTGTTTAGCTCAAGAGTGGTGCTTCTCATCCCACGTGAATGCCCTCGTCGTCACCATGGGGAGATCCTCTTGACTTTATGAGAAACTGTCAGTCACTTTCATGCCCTGCATTGTACATGGTACAATATGATTCTCGTTTTATTCCCTGGGCCCACATTTATTTGCCATTTGGTTTGTCAAGTTTTGCTGAAAATTCTGCGGCAACTTTGACCCATTCACCTATGTATGTATCCATACCTAATGTTTTTGAATTTATCATATAGGTATAGTGCAAAAAACTATGGTTGCCAAAAATAATTTTTTTGTCCTCAGCCTCAAAATATTTAAAGCACTACATAGTATATATATAGCAAAGGTTCGCCCCATTTTACGCTCTCATTGTGATGCATGTAATGGAACTAATGCCCGTAAAATGTGAGTGACATTAAATTTAAAAGGAGGAGGCAGGAACGTCGTTGTTTTGGTGTAATATAATTGCATGCTGGTGTAAATGAGATTGAGACTTACATACCGAGAAAAGATGGCTGTATAATAGGCTGTGCCATAACCATAACATAGTTAGGTAGCCCAAAATTATGAGCCTTGTGTTACAAAGCATTGTCTGCAAGCAAATAGCAGATTCTGATTACTAAACTCTGCTATTACATACATATGTTGTGAGGGTTTTTTTACATTGAGGTAAAAGTAAAAAGACATGTGACACTCTGCTTGTTCTCTGTGCTAATTTCAATGGGTTTAAGACTAGAAGACGAGTCGAGTTGAAACGACCTTGAGCTAATGATCTCAAGCTATGCTCCCTTATGCTCTCTATATAAGAAAAATTAAATGAAGTACAGTTGGGAGAAGAAAGGAGAAACCAACGAAAAATCAAAGGAAACCAGAAGCTGGCTGTGAGTGAAAAAAATGCGAGTTTTAATGGAAATCAGTGCCAGAAGAGAGTCATCAATTCTCCTAATTACGGAACCATTTCTCATTCACTCCTATCATAATAATGGTAATTCAAGGTAATTAGAACTCTCTTTCGCTGCTTTCTCTCTATATATATATCCTACTATTGTTCTATCGCATATACATAGCTCTCGAGCTGAGCACCATCGTTTATACAAAGGAAAGACGATTGAGAGAATGTTGAATTTTGACCTATCCTTTTGTCGTTGTCTTTTGAATGCTGGCTCTCCTTCTCTTCCTCCTGCTCCTTTTTGTCTGCCTTTTTCTTGTAGATCTTGACTTTGTGCAATGTAATGTGGAAATGAATAGTTAATGCTCTCTGGCTCGTTTCTCCGTTTCTTTTTTTAAACTTACGTCGTTAGACAGCAGACTTTGCGGCAAAAATAAAGTCAGAATTTTTCGACGTTTTCAACACGGCTCTGTACACATGCATACATATTGAAGTAGTATAAAATGTCTACTTTACGTTCCACCTTACGTATCACTGTATTGTTTAATATTTTTTTGACGGATTTTTCATAAACATCAACAAATAACAAAAGTTGGCAGTCGTTCGACATCCGCATGACACGGACTTTGAAGTGTGAACTAACAAGCCAGAAATAAAAGAAACAGGAAGTTTTTTTCTTTTTTTGGAAAAATCATACAACAACCGTACTTTGGAAAAAAGTAAACCAAAATTGCAATTAGTTACCGCATCATAATTAAAAGTCTGGTAAATATATTTTTTAAAACTATTATAACACACTTACCTTTTGATGACAACCCCGGGCTATTTTTTCGTTGGCACTTGCCAGGAAATACGCAATTATAAGCTTACAACTTCACACTTGTCAACACACAAAGCATCACACATTAATAACATGTTAGTTAAGTACACGAGGTTGTATAGAGATGATCTGGTGAACAATAAAGTAGTTTGTTCTGCCCTTGTCACTTTGGTATATTCTTCTTGTACTTGTTATCTTGCTCTCCTAATATTGTTATTTCGTATTAGCTCACTGATCTTTGTCTCTTTCGTTTTGTTAGATTGGATGACACACGTCGAGATGAGGAGTCATTTGGATTCGACAAGTTCAACACATGACAATGACAACTCTGGCAATAATAATAATAATGACAATGACAATATACTTCTCCTCGTGAGTTGTTCACGTTGAGCGTAGAACGTATAGAACGTAGAACGGAAGCGGATTCAGCGTGGCCACGCAGCGGTCGGCCGTAATTCTTAAATAAGATTAAGCTCGCTGACGATAATCATAAGGAGAATAATGGACTGTGAGCCCGTCGAATAAAGTCGAATAAAGTGGCTACCCGCAGAGGCAGAAACAGAGAAACAGAGACACATGCACATTCACCATGCACAGACAAAAACCCGAGCAGACCAGACGAGTCAAAGACTAGGAATTCACTGCAAACACTTTTCGAAACTGTTCTATTCTGTGTGAGGAAGAGGACTGACAAGAGTCAGAGAGGAAAATTGCAACGACGACGAAGAAGAACTCGCAACTGGAGCTGAAATGAACTGCCGATGAGAATAAAAGAGGGAGGAAAGACACAGAGACACAGACTCTGAATGACGTTCCGTTGCGTGTGCTGGTGCTTACTCTCTGCTCTGTGTATAGTGTATATGGTGTATGTGTGCTACGGCACAAAAGTACAAATCGAGAGCCAAGACGGCAACAACCAACTCTAGTTCAAACTCTGCTATATTCTACTCAACTCAACTCAACTATAGGTGAAACCGAGTCAGACGAAATGTGATTCGGGACTCGAGAATCCACCCGGTTACTCACTTGCCTTTATACAGGAAAACGAGTCCCTCTCTCTCTCTCTATTCTCTCCGTTTTTTGGTTCTTTTGCTTCGGCTCGATCCTCTCCCGTTCCATTCCATTCCATTCCTCTCCCTTCTTTTCTTCGTTCTATCCGCACTTTAGGTTTTTCAACGTTAGTGGGCTGGCTCTTTTGGTTGCTGGTGCTTTTTTCCTGCTCCTTTTCCTTGCTCCTGCTCTTCCTCTTACATTTGTGTTTGTTCCCTCTTCACATTCTGCCTGCACATACAGATATTCCCGTGCTCCGTCTAACCGAGGTAGTTGATAGTATATAGCAAAGGAGTCTCAGTCAAGTCAGGCCAGCAGCTAGAAAATGTACTTGTTCCTTTTGCCATGCAGTTTTCCTGGGTGTATCTACTACACACGCCAGACTACACTGCATCCTACAGTTAGTTTGTATAGGAGAATCTTCTTTTTCTTCTCAGTCACACATAATATCTGTACTTGTCTTGTCTTGTTTTGTTTTGTCCCTGTACGATATTTGATATATAATGGGAGGAAAACAGCGTGCTCCGGTTGTTTTTATATCTATCCAAAGGTATAATATTGTATGGCTTTTATACACATCAAAACATAAAGTTTGCTATTCGGCTTGCAAAAAGTACCCTTAAAATTATATGTCACTGTATAAAGCTCTAAAAAATCTATAAAAACCATTTTGAAATCCAAGATCGGCGTTCCTCCAGTTTTCCGTCAGATTTCCAAAAAGGTTCCACATTAAATTTTGAACACCAAGTGGCAACTTTAGTGTGACAGGAATTTGAGTAAACTCAAAAACTCGGGTCCAGGAACTATCTTGCCGCCGCTTTGTGTGATGGGATTTTAGCATAAGGGTAGAAACTGAAACTGAAAAACATACTCATACGCATACATGTACAAATACATTGTATACATAGAGATTTCGGTATGATATAAGAATTTTTCTGGTTTGTTTCTTTGCACTTTACACCGTTTGTAGTTTGTAGTAGTAGTAGTGCCGCCCGCTTTCTTCTTTTTGCGTATACATTGTTCCTGAATTCCTATTTGCTTTTTTAAGGACTGCACCTGACTATTTTGTTTTGTACTTGTTATATTTTTTGTGCCATGTTTGCTGGTGCTTGTAATTCTATTTGTACTTGGTTAGATTGTGTGTATGTGTATATATTTACAGTATTAGACTGTGCTGGTGTGGGATTTTGTGTATATTTTATTTATATCATATAATTTTGCATTGAGATTTGTACCCTTGTTTTTGTTTCATTTTATTCTTCATCCTCTGGCTTGTGTTTGGTTATGATGTAACGGCCACACACAAATGAACAAAACAACGACAAAGACAAAGACACTGTAAAGGCTGGAACACGAAAGCAGAAAGTACACACACACACATTGTGCACACAAAGTCGACAAATCACAAGCCTAATACAGGAAGAAGACAGCGGACGTACGCTATATAGTACAGTACCTTGACTTTAAAATAAATAAATAGTTAAATAAATACATAAATAAAAAATATGGTAGAAAGTCTTCCGTGTAAGTCCTGCCTTCATTTTTCAAACATTGAGGAGGACCAGCAAGAATCCAGTCAGTTATGTATGTACCTCAGCTTTTTCGGGAGTTCAAGGTATCCTCTTAATTCTTACTCGGGTTCTGAGTAATTCCATGTAAACAAAAAGTAATTTATGAACTGACTGCCGAACCTTTCTAATAAGACAATTTGCAGTGTAAAATATGAAATTCCCCTGTTCCATAGATGAACAACGGCATATTTATCAAAATTCTATGGAGTAGGATGAGCAAGACACAATGCAAGTTAATACACTACTGCCCTATAGTTGTAGAAGTACCTGTAAAAGCTTATAAATATTTTTCCAGCATGGCATGCTGCTCATTTTTCCAGTTTTTCTGTGGCAGTATGTACTCATGCTAACTAGTACGCTACACTCCAATAGCATTACTTAAATACGTTTACAAAAGGGGGAATGGATAAAAATATTATTAAAGGTCCATCTCTATTATGTATTTATTTCCTATTCTTTACTTTTTACTCAGTGGTCAATAGTGTGTACAAAATATCAATATTGCAATAAATACACCAAATTCCATACTATCGGAACTTACCAAAAGAGGAGGTCTACGTTTTGTATTTATTTGATGGCCGTGTCTCGCCTCAGTTCCAGACATGGAGAGCTTTCTCCAGGTGAAAATAAATACATTCATACATACATATGATAAGCTTGGATACCTTTAGCACTGTGAAAAAGGAAGGCGAACAAGTAACAAAATAAGTATCAAAACGTAAGTACCTATATACACTATACACCGTATTTTACAATAAAATAAAATGGAAGTGAAACTTTCTTTGTGCAAAATGAACAATCGTACAAATTGCTGTTGTATATTTTTGTGCAATATTTCCATTATTTGCGATCGATGTTGTTGTTGCTGTTTAAATTCTACAACTCCACAATTTCTCTCTTTTTCCACACAAACAAAACTGTATGCGTTATGTAATTTAGCGCCCGCCCCGCAACTTTTTCAACTACTGCCAGCCACATGTTTGGTTTTCATTCGCTGTACATACATGCATTATACACACTACACACATACATACACTACACAGTGCACATAAGTCTTTACAATATTTTCAAAAGTAATATTTCATACAAACTTTTTATACATTACATAAGTTGCAAGCAAAACTAAAAAATGGAGAACAAAGGAAAGAAAAAAGGAGAGAAATCTGAAGACTGTTCTTTGACAGCATAAAAATCTATGCAGTTATACATACTTATGTATGTACAGCAAATCTATACGTCTACAGTCTATACCCATCAATTCCACTACCACTTTCTCTTACTTGGAAATCGTGCCGAGTTTTGAATGGGGATCATGGAAAAGTACGTATTAGGACCAGCTCTTGTCTATGTACGTGCGAATTTCTAGAATTTCTATTGTACCTGTACGTATTTTTAGGATGTTACAAATCTTATTATGGTCATATTATTGGTATTTTTATACATGTGTAGTGTATCTATCTATATCACATCCTTATAGAAAATACAATACAAAACAAGCGGTGGCTGCACGAGAAAGAGACTGAGAATTGAGACGATGAGAGTACTGCACGCATTAACGACTCTCTTTGCCCAAATCCAAAAAACTTACTTTCCCTCCCTCTCTCTCTCACATACTCTGTGTCTGTTTATTATTATTGTGTTATGCTTTCTCTATACAACTGGACGGCTTCATCCCATTTTGTCTACGTGTATAGATAAGGTAAGGAGTGTATGGATTGTATGTATAGTTGTACAGTTTGTTCTATTGTGGATATGTGTGTGTAGTTATAATGTAGAATCTCTCGCCACTCTACGCATCAAGAACAAAGTAGGTAATGTCTTTTGTTTACAGAACCATTACACCCCGAGTAACAAAGACGAACAAGACGGCGGCTTGCAAGATTGTGCAAATAAAACGGGAGTCGGCACCATCCATCGATACATACATACATATACGATGGTATAAGATATAGCCTGCAATAATAATATTGTAAAATATACGTATCTATAAACCTAGTTACCGCTATACACATGGATCCGTTCAGGTATAAGTGAGCGAATGGCAAGGCATACACACTATTCAATTTAGTTTAATATTCTATCATGTCTTGCCGAAAAATGAGGAGAAAGGCGGAAGAGGGAGGAGCACGAGGGGGAGGAGGAAGGAGGAGAAGCAAAGGAGACCAAAAGACCGCGTAGACTTTATGTGATTACTGGGTAGGATGCCAGGAGAAGACGACGAGTTTACACTGTCATAACAATAATGCTGGATACATGTTATATGTATACATATAGGTATAAGGCGCCACCTTTCTAGTATTTGTTTTTCACTGTACATTTGTACATATTTGAACTAGTAAGATTTTATCGTAATTGGGAGGTTCCGCAAAACTAAAAGTTATGGACTAACTGTAAGAAATATCATGCTTCGGCCGTACATTCGCCGGTTATGTTTTACGACGATCAGGTTGCCTGAGGTTGCAAAAGCGGTTGAAGATTGTCTGCAGATTCTGATAATGTTATACATGTTTTGTTGCAAACGAACTTCAGTTTCAACCCCTCTAATGCAAACTTGGAGAAGCAGAAAACCTGATTTCCTTGTACTTGTGTAAGTATTTGTGAGTATATATGTGAGTATGTATTGTATGTGTCCTGCCTCGGTAGACAAACTTTAATCTAAATGTTTGAGGATTTACATCATTCCATAATTCTATTGTACAGGGTATTAACACAGATCACAATTAAGTGCACACCTTTGTCTTCCTTTTTCTGCGGAGAATGGAGGCAATTTCTCTTTAAGCGTGTATATATGTACATATGTATGTATGTGTATGCATAACCTGCCTTTGTCTTTCCTTTTGGTTTTATCCGGGAATGGAATTGAGAATTGTCTAGTTGTTTAGCTTGAGCTCCGGTTTTATATCGGGCTTAATATTGAGTTGGGTATTGAGGCAATTTCCTACGAGTTTCCGACGTGGCTAAGTCTTCTAGTGTTTATACAGCGTACAAGGTTTTACATTGTATATATTGTATTATAGTCTACTTACAATCTATGCTGAATTTAGTGTACATGTATGTACAATCATAATGGCTTTCGAAAAGGAGAATTCTGATTAAACCTATTTGTGTGTGGGAGAAGAAGAAGAAGAGAGAATTGGCGAAAGAGGACGGGAGAAATATAGGGAAATCGAGGAAGCTTTTACCTATTAATGAGCCTTTCGCTCTTTACTTTACTCGTTTTAATCTTTATTGTTATTATTAAACTCTAAAAGCCCGAACGCCGCTTCTAGGAAGTAACTACAATACATTTTGTGATGTGATGGGGCACGAGGAGGACGAGGACGAGAGCGAGGACCAAGACCAAGACGAAGATGAGGGAACCAAGAGCGACGAGACAAGGACAGATTTACGTTCCATTTGAGCGTTTGTGAAAAACCTGATGCTATCTGCTCAGTCATGCTACACATTAGACTATACCTATATGTGTGTATTGCATGTATGTACATTAACTTTCCGTCACAACTTTTTTCGCTCGTCTTCATTTTTTACTTCCCTCTTGCAAACAGCTCGAACAATCAAAGACAGACAGGCTAAGGGAGAGAGAGAGAGAGAGAGAGAGAGAGCAGAATTGAAAGAAGTTATATATGGACTACGGAAATCAAAGGGTAATTTTGTAGAAATGGGAAATGGAGCGACTCACATTTATTTTATATTGCAAAAGGATAAGGTAAAAGTATGTATGTAAGTTGGACCGAGAAAGTAAGAGGTGAGATAGAGAGAAAATCTTTTACCCATGCTTACTAAACTATAAAGTGTACGGTGTAAAGAGTAAAGCGGAAGCTCAAACTCATGAATCTAATGATTTTGACATATTTTTCTTTTTCTCTCGATTGGAGATTCCCGACTCGGTTTTCCCTGAAAGGAAAGGAGATGTGAACTCTATTTTCTTTTTGCTTTCAGCCACCTCAACTCAAGATTGGAAACTGGAGATCCAAGGGAAGTTAAATTTATGGTGGAAGCAGATTACCCTCTGCATTACCTTTTGCTCTCCTCTTTTTCCTTCGGCCGTCCAAGTTGCCGGGAAACAGGAAAAAGGAAGCAAGAAAACTTCACACTTCATCCATATAGTTTTTCTATACACATATATGTACATTGTATATTTATGTATGTTACTGCTCACTGTTCCCCGCTTTTAGTTCAGTCAGCTTCGCTTCGGGCTTTTTGGAATATTCTGACGATCTTTTGCCATCTCTCTTTTAAAGTTTTCTATCGGTCTATTATACAGTGTATGAGGCTGTTTGTACATACCTAGATAGAAATCTTTAGCTCCTACACATGTGTATACACGGACCATACTATTTATGACGAGTTGAAAGCATCACTTCTTGTTATCTCAACTGAATTTGTGCCCTACGAAAACGACTGTGTGTGTGTGTGTATGTTTTCTAGTTTGAGACCTCGTACTCGTAGTAAAAAAGATGGAAAAACTACTCGGAGAAAAAACAAGTGAGGTTATTTAAACGAAATTTTGAGGAAGAATAAATGAGATTGAACAAATGAGAACTGGAACATTCATTTTGTGGGAAATACACAAAATACAGTTAGAATATTTAGAAAATAAAAATGCAGTTTTAGTAAGGACAACATGTTAGCATATAGAACTCGTATATGTATATAGCTCTCATCATAAAACCCAAATTAGTTCACGCGTCAATATGCGGTGCTAAAATTGCTGTTGTTTTTTACCGATAGGTATGCATGCATAATGCATACATGGAGCGATACGCATACATATGGCATAAAATCCCGAGGAGTTGAAGCATCCAAGTAGTGGCTGAAAAAAGTATGGAGATGAAGATGGAGACTTACCAAATACCAAAACACCAACACGGCAGAATTGGGCTTGAGGTAAAAAAAATTGAAGCCTCGAATGCACAATCACATGCAGATAATTGCAAAATATTGTGTTTGCCATTGCTTTTCATGTAGTTGAGCCTTGTCAAATGTCAGTTGTCGAGATTTTTTAGTCTAGCAGTTTTTTTCACATGTCTATCTTTAACCTGGACTGACTCTGAATGTGCACTGCATGTGTGCAAAATATAATGTTGTAAGTATATGTGGCTCATTGACGGTAGACTTTAGTTACGACTATGTATTGTATATTTATTATGTATTTATTTATACACATACAGTTATATGTAAGCTTGCGGGTGGGTATTACATTTTAAAAGGCTTTCAGAATTTTAAAGAAGAGTAATAGCAGTAGATGTATACCATGCAATACAATATATGTAGCCAAGGAATTTAAATTGAATATTACAAATATGCAGATTATTTCATTCTGGACATGTTGACTCTGTTTTCAGATACTTTCATTTTTTATCCAGTCTGTTAAGGCGGAATATTATTCTTACAAAGGAATCCCCCTTTCAGCTTAAAGCTGACTATTATTTAAGCTGAATATTGTCAAGAAAACGCAGTAAGATGCAGATACCACACACAACTATCAAGGCTGGAAATCCTTTAAAAAGGGAGCTCACTCATAGTATTTCTTTGTCTTTGCAACGATAATCACCAATCTGTCGAATGGTCAGCGTTTTGAAATCAACTAGCTAACGGCATGAATGCTTTTACCTATTTTTCTTTTTTTCTCGCTGGACATTTAAGAGTAATCCATTGGCACCAGGAAAATCCATAAAGCTATAGATTTGTCTTGATTTTATATTCATGCAAAGATACTCGTACATTTGGTCTGAAATTATATGTAGTTTCAAGAACAGATGATATCAGTTTATGTTCTGTATATACATACGTAATATTACAATACGCATAATATGCAGCTCTTTTCGGTTTTAGTTTTTTGTCAACTGAAGAAGCCATTAGTTAAACCACCGTGTACAAATATTTCTTATCGCTACCTTTCTTTTTTCCCATTATTCGTCGTCTATAGTTTTTTCCATTCTATTCCAAATTCAAGGCTTTTTTATCTCTCTTTTGGCTTTGTAAATCTTTCCTGAACTCTTTAACATTGAACAGAAGAAGAGGGAACAAATGTGTAGAGAAAGTCAAAAGAAAGTGACAAATCTAGCATGTTTATATGTACACATCGTACTTGTATTGTATACACATACTTGATACAATATAAAATATTTATAATGGGGTTGATGTCTATGGAAATGATTTTGGAACGCGTTCAAGCCCGCAGAGTAAAAAAGTTGATCATGATCCCGATCATGACTCATGGCAAATAACAAATATAAAGGAGCGAAAAACGATTTATCTCGGAGAAATATTTAGATTGAAAATTCTGCATACTACGCTACGCATGCATACATTGTGTGTAGTGTGTACACGTACACATTTTACTCAACTGCTTGGTGCTTGTTCTCCTTCGGCTCTCCGGGAGTGCTATCAAATGTATCAAAATAAAATGATATTTATGGATGCATACCCAAAGAGGCGATTTTGCACTCAAGATTTTTTTTGAAACCACAGAAATCGTAAACGGTACATATAGAATACATACACAACGATACCCTGTGTGGGGAAAGAAAATAGAAAACCTCGTCTATGCATAGTTACTTACAATAACATTCAACTTGAGTGATTGAAATCGGAAGCGAGTCAAAAGTCATGAGTAGAGGGAGGAGGAAGCGATTACGTAAAATGGAAATCTTGACAGTTGTGTGTCAATGACGATGTTGTATGCAGATTGTAAATGCAGGAAGGAAAGGGGAAGATAATAATATACATAGATTTGAAATGGAACTTTTTATTATTATTTTATGGAAAGGAAATATTTGTATAGACGTCAACGTGTTCATTACTTATTTATGAATATTTAATGTGGGAATAAAAATAGAGAGATGTAAACTTAGATTCTTTTTTCCATTGCATTATGGGAAATGTTGGTCCTTTAGTATTTTCACAGTGAATTGGGGTCGGATTTAAGATAAAATGGGCAAAAAACCTGAAAAGCTGACACATTACTTACGGACACAGTTACCCTGGCTTCTAGAGTCTAGAAAGATAAACCTCTAGGTCTCGGGTGTATTCTACGAAAAAATTCATCATTTTCTAATGGTGCTGCTACTGCTAGGATTGCTTTGCGGTTGTGGTAAAATAGAAAATGGAAGGCGGCAAATAATACAGCGTGTTTTGCAGAGTTTTTGGTGCTGCATAATTTTACAATTTATTCTGTTATTCTATAGAGAGGTTTGAAATTTTTTAGAGGGGGAACAATAATTCGTTTTTACTTTTCATTGCCACTATCTTTCTCTGCTCAATGCCAAGCCCCTCCAATATCTGAACTTCTTCTGTGAGTTACACATGCACATAGTTAGATGCATTGCATAATACATACATATTTTCGTATTCGGTTTCGGCTTCTCTTTCTCCTTCAGCACTATACACTGTCATGGAAATTGAATGCGGCATGTGGGTGCTTCCGTATCTAAGAATTGAGATTTGACGTTGTGTTGGATTTCGGAATTGAAATGGAAAATTATGAGACATGCGAGTGTCAACATTTTTCCGCGTGCATGCCTATATGCATGCACTACATTATACGCTTAATAAATAGATAGACATACATCATTGCCAAAGTTATATATTATCTATGGGTTCACAAAGGTTAAACCTGAAAGATCCGGAAAGCTAAAGTTAACAACCGGCGGTTGGAATTAATTCAGAGATTTTCTTTCCGTGTAAGCTTGGAACTGTATGAAACGAATGCGGAAAGATTTCGCTATGTTTTTCACTCTTGGGTTTTCTATCCAAAATATAGATTTAGAGCAGGAGAGAAGACTTTTAGCTCTACTGCACATGAGGCATAATATAATATATATACTCGTCATTCTACAGACAGTTATTAGAATGCAAATACCTTGAACTATTTTTATGCTGCCTACACTTACTTTATTGGTAAGAATTTGAAATTAAATGTGTATATACAAAATGTGCGATACAATTTTGGTAGGTATATTTTTTAACGTGTAGAAACTGTGTGCATAAATGTAAAATGTATCTCACTGTCTTGAGAAAAAAATGTATACGCTAAAGTAAAATTATATCAGTATATTCTAGGTACTCATACTTCTTCTGGATAATGTATCTTGATAGTTGCAAGTAAAGTGAGTGTAAGTAAGTGGGTATTAAATTTTTCTCTTTTTTCCATCATCAACTCTCTAACTCCATGCCTCTCTTTTCCATTTTCAAGTAGTCTACAAGTAGTTCACACTTGGAGAGAAAGGGAGCCTTTGATTCCTCGATTTTACAGTTGATGAGCTTTTAACATTACATAATGCTTAATGCATTTTATCCTTCCCTCTTGTGGAGGTTGTTTCTTCTTCAGTGCTCACCATCACCATCATAATCGTGATCATCATCATTTCTTTTAAAAAGTCTCCATCTCATGTACTCTAGGGTTTTTGTGAGTTAGTATCTGTGCTGTGATATTCGAAAATATAAAAAAGTAGATATTATTCGCTTTCGTACAACAGCAATTTGACATTGCACTAGGGATGTCAATGTTTATAGTTATTTGAGAGTGCGTACAATTTATCTCGGAAAGATGTCCAAATACCTATGCTACGTAGTTACAAACAATTTCATGTGAAACCTTGCTCCCAGTTAAAATCTCATTATCATTGCTCATTGAACTTGAACTTATATTATTGCATTATTTACAATATACATATAATATGCATAATACGTTACTTCATGGAAAATTCTTATCTTGTGTTTTGAGTGAAAATTTTTGAATGTGTGTGTATACAATGGAAGTATGCATATATAATAATATAACAGTAATAAAGTATTACATGATATATATCTGTATAACTTTTTACACCCATCTACAATTTACATAGATATTCCAACAATTTTGTTTTTTAATTCAGAGCCTTGAAACTGAACACTGAACATGAAATGCATTTCCAATTTTAGCATTTTCTACAGCCTAGATATCTCTCTGCTGTAAGTATATACATATATGTATGCATAGCACAGTCTTTTTCTTACTTTTTCCACTCAGCCTGTCAACCTACTCACAATCAGTCTAACTTGAACAATCTCTATATGTAATGTTAATACACACTATTTGTATTCTGTAGAGGTTGTCAACTTTTCTCTACTTGTAGAAGCCACCACAAACGATAATCGAATTCGGATCCTGAATATTTTAAAGTTTCTCGGATTAGACGGGAAAGAACCATGGCGAATGAAGAATCATGAAGATGCAGGCATCGAACGTTGGCATTGCAAATTGCACATAACACAAATAAATATGTAATGTCAGTTTGGCCTTCTATTTAGCTGGGTTAATTTACTTTGGCAATGCGTACTACATGCACAACATGAATATTATGGGCATGTATGTACATGTATGTAAATGTTTTACGCATACGGTCTGCTGGTTTTGGTTATAGATCAAGACTTTCACTGAACGTCTTTCATTGTTAGTGTACACATATACAAGGTCTCATAAATAGTAAAATAATGGATATCGTATTGTTTTGGTGTATGTGCATAGTTTATGCACTCTGTCCGATATGTTCAATATTCCTCAACATGCTTGAAAACTCATGGCAGTACGTTTGAAGGCCTTTGTTTCATTTTTTGAAAGGAAAGATGCGGGATTCTCCTTAAAAAGCTTTGTTTTTTACAGGGTTTCGATTTACAAATTCACAGTTGATCTCAATTTGAAAAGATGGCTAGCATGTATATATACAGTAGGTAACGGTTACGTTAAAATTCAAAGTTTGATGATAAAAAGGAAAAAGTTGGCATGCTATCTATCTTCTATCAGTAATGCATTTTTGCTGAGAGGTCAATATTTAAGGCTTCTAAACTCATGCTTTCATGGCATATCTTGTGCATCGGTACGGGTTTTTCCGAAATTATGGTGCGTCCCATAAATAGGGCGAATACTTTTGATGTCACAGAAATCCTTGCTACAGTAGTTATTTGGCTAAAATGTTTAATCGGCGTAGTAGAGGGGTTAATGGAGTACTTTAATCAAAAAACAAAAATAATAATATTCGGCAGTGTATAAAATGGGAAGCACGGAAGGTGAGTTGCCTACAAAACGTA
>JAQIVE010001709.1:0-23270 GCA_034698285.1 Sminthurinus bimaculatus | reverse complement strand
CTTTAAATCGCATGGGCTAACATCCTGAATTTTTTCAGATTTTTTTTAAAAACATTTTCAGTATGTATTTAAGAAGGCCAAACCTTTGACCTCCTAGCGCAACACCTAAGACTTAATGGATTTTTACTAAATATGTTTTTTAAATGTTTTCTCAGCCAGAAGTAACTTTCTACATGATGCTTTGTAAGGATTTCATCGTTTGGGAGGTTTGAAGCACCCTAAGGTGTATGTATAAGAACAATAACAATACATGCTACTTATTGATAAAGCTATGTGTCATGTTCAGTATATTAAAAAAATTATCTGTATAACAAAGTACATGAAGCAGAACGGTTTGAATTGCAGACGTGAATAAAACTACGATGATAATAACTATTATAATAATATATGAAGACTAAAGATGTATGTTTGTAGCTTGTACATTTGAACACACACACAATATATTATGCTTCCGTATAGTAATGTTCTTGTCATTATGTATGATGTACAGGCGTATAGTTTATTGACTGTTCTTGCAAGCATACGTACAAGAAAAGTGTTTTAGATCCATGTATAAACTGTAAATTGATTACTTTGTATTTAGCCTAAATCTGGCCGTTCAGTTAGCACTAAAAAAGTTGATGGATAAGCAAACCACATGGCCTAAATTTATTAGTACTAGGAAAACCATGGTGAGAAGTCTCTTTCTCTATTTAGCTTTTATCTTACGAATCGACGAAATTTAAACAAAGTCCTGTGTACCACAAACCAACGTATCAAATGGTATGATGTATAGGAACGTCTGATACAAAAAAGAAGTATTTCTATTTAAGAGTCTAAATATACTTGCAAGCTAAACATATGCACCCATTTCTTTGCCTACTTCTTTTTAATGTTTTGGTTGTTGTGGTGATGTGTATGCAGGGTGGAAAATGTGCATCATGTCTTGTACACAAACTTTGCCATTGAATTCCTTCTCGTACGTTGCTCATACTTAGCTGTATTTAAGTAAGAAATAAATATTGGGAGATGTAAGAAATAAGTAAGATAAAAGACATGGAGGCCAGTTGTTTCATCTGTAGGTTTTGTAGAGACAGGGGCGATGAGAGACCGTCCAGGATTTCAATAGAACAAGCATTTTTGCTATGAAGTGATATGTGGTTTAATTTTCTGAATTTGTAGATGTAAAGACTGCATGGTTGTTAATATACAGTGTTTGTTGTAGAGTTTGAAGTTTGCTTATATTAGCCCTATAATGAATGTCTAAAGGCCGTGAAGGCCTTTTGATTCAGATTTACAATTTCTATCGCAAAAAATGCAATAAAAAGGAAAATGTGCTGTGCATTGCATCAATATACGCTATAAATATATCTGCATATACTATATGTATGTATTATGTATGTCTCCTTTTGTGTATTTCATATTTCATATAATCTATAAAATATATTAGTCAGCATTAAAGCCAAAGGGATATTATGTATTAGGTATGTATAGACTATAGACAAATTGCAAATATAGACACTATAAAGTATAAAGTAATTGTATAAAAAGCACATGTACACAATAATTCCTCTCATTGATATATATTTGCTTCTGTCTCCCTCTCATTTTTTGAAAAGAATTCGTAATTTGTAGATAACAATAATGCCCACTCATCTCTGTCTCTCTCTCACCGTGGTACCTGCTACTATGTGTAGATTCTTCATTGTTGACATGCCATTCTCTCTCATCTGTTCATTGAGCCTGTAGTTTATAATGTATTGTGTGTACAGACAAGAAAGAGAACTTCCCAGTGTGTTATTGTATAAACATAATACTCATATGTATAACTCCGATAGAACTTGCGAACTTTTATATGTTTTGCTTGTACAAGGTGTCAGTTTGGGCTCTGATTTTTTGGCTCTGGTCTGTGTTCGTATATTGCACGTCAACAGCTGAAGTTTTAGATGCTACTCTTATATCTCTATATCCAATATCTGTGCCTTTGGGTTGAAAATTAGAGTCCAAAAAGGCAATTGTTGGTTGTTGATTCCGAAAAAAGCAAGTGAACTACATAACATGTTTATATGCACATTATGTATATTACTGGCATGTCCAAATTTAATGCAAAGTAATGGGATTTTTGATGAAGACCACTAGACAATAATTTGCACGCTTCTCGCTCTCTCTCTCTCTCTCGCTCTCTAGAATATCCCCAATCCCCAGCTTCCCATATTATGCATGCACATATGCCATATGTACATCTGACAAAAAAATGAACGAGAGGATTCTCATACTTCAATAATGTTCTTCTCGTTCTATTCCCATTTCTAATGCAGACACAATCAGTTACAGGTACTGTAACTAAGTACATGCATGTAGGAATTACAGGAGTAAAATAATCATGAACATATATTTTAAATTGGAAAATCGCAATAAAACAGGATGGACGATGGATACTTCATACTTGCATATCTATATCATAATACATATTCGATTTGACGAACCTAATGCATATATGTGCTGTATGACATCACATCATCGTTCTTTGAATACAGCATAATACTAATATTTTTGCTGTATTCCATATATCTTTATGCTGTTGCTGATTTCTGTATGCTATTAATATTATTATCGTTACAATTTGTCATGTGATCTTTGAAAGTATTTGTGGTTTTATATCATACAGAGAAAATATATTTAGATATTGACGCGTAAGAAAAGAAGTAAGAATTGTAATAATTGTGTGATAGCCATGTAATCCCTCCTAACGTACAAATAAGCTTATTAGGAAGAAAACAAAGTCAAAATGATAGGGAGTGAATTTTACAATGAAATACGAAAGATGCACTTGACTTTTACATTTATAATGCATATTCAATATTCAACTACAATATTAATATTATATATTATTTGTATCCATTATTTATGATGCCTATTTACTTTAAGATTATGAATAAATATATTCAGCCTCAATATTCAAAGGTAATAATCACAAAGGACGTGTGTTACAGGCTACAGAATTTTGTATTGTGTGTATGCCCTTTGTGTATCGCAATATGTGAAATATTGTGTTGTACAAAAGTATTTGGGTATTAGTTTGCACAGAAACATAAAGGGATGTAAAAAATTCCTATTTCTTCCTTCATGCAAATATTTTTTATTATATATTTATTCTTAGTAAAGTCGATTGATGTTTCTGTACATGCGTCATATTCGCATGTATGCAGTTTTCATGTTATACAAGCAACATAAGGCAAGGTGATTTATTGTTGTGCAATATGTGTACATAATGTATCCCTCTTAGCTTTAATAATAATGACTTAGAAGGCTTGTTCGTTTTGTGATTTGAAGTTTAAAGCGGTGATGTAGCAACCTGAGAGAATTATTTATTATAAATGTGAATTATGATGAGGAGAGCTATTATGACCATGATGATGATGATGAAAATGATTATAATTATTATACT
Source organism: Sminthurinus bimaculatus (assembly GCA_034698285.1). NCBI lineage: Eukaryota > Metazoa > Arthropoda > Collembola > Symphypleona > Katiannidae > Sminthurinus > Sminthurinus bimaculatus. Next base: position 19,843 of record JAQIVE010001709.1, on the reverse strand, counting down.
ATGAGAATTTGTTTCTGATAGAAACTCGTAACATAGATTAAACTTATGACACACTGATGTATACAGTCTTGGATTGGATTTGTAGGCTTATGACATGACGAAGTTTGTCAGTATGAGAGTTTTTCAATGTAAATGCATAAGCTCAGTGTATTTTGAATGACTGGCTTCAACTTTTTCTATACCAGACACGCTTTTTATGTAAAAAGAAAAGCGAAAAGGGTAATTTAATCATCGATATAATACACGTATGTACATAGTTTTTTTCGTACTCTGAGCAATCCATACTTTCAACAAGCAAAACGGGGTTCCTAATGGACTAAAAAGGCGCATCAACAGTATGTAAGTTATAGATAACTTCGTACAATGTGGCATGTGAATAGATAGCCTTTAAAATTTGCGGTTCCGAAAAATGAATCAGAGAGATTATGGATTAGGATAAAGAATATGTATTATTTGCAAAAAGATTTGCATCTAATTTTTGAGCTGACTGGAATTGAATTTTGTTAGGATAGGAAGGAAAAAACGTTTCGAGGCATTTGCGTGTGGTAAATCTGTAGTTTGTCTTCGTTTTGATAAACGACAGTGATGAGCGTCATCATCATCGTTTTGTCGGCCGGCGGGTTGGTATTTTGGTGTCTTATTATGTTGCTGCGTGACACAGGGAGAGAGAAACACTACAGCGAGCTATACTTTAAAGAATCGTGTACTATTATTTTTCCAAGTATAGTGCTCGATTCGACTCGTTGGAAGCCAAATCACTAGCTGTTTTCTCGAGATTGGGATATCTCTATTACGTTTGGACTAAAGGGTGTTGTAAAATTTCGAACTATTGTCGTGACCCTTTAGCTCTTTACCAGAAATATTTGCTGAAAAAGTTTGTTTTAGCTGGTTTACATTGTACGATATTTTGACTTTTAGTGCTGATTATACTTTATTAAAGCATCAAACTTCTGTCTTTGACCATTTGACCTCCAGGGGTTTAAGGATGAATGAAAATTGTCAGACAACTATTCCTCGTCTATTATTTAAACTCGGTTGTAGTCAAAATAGCTCATATCTACTGACTACTGACATCAGTAAACATACCCTATACAGTTCCTTACAGCACAGAAAGTGTGTTGTTTTTATGACATATGCTTTGGATCTGGAATATTTTAAAGGCATTTTATTTCAAATGATTTTGAAAATGACCTTTAAACTTAAAACATTTCATGGAAAGTCAAGCTTAAAGCTTGAACTAATAAGCATGCTATTGCAAATGAATCAAAAACAGTATCCTAATCCCAAGGGACCAAGTAGTGGCAAACACTACTTATTATTAGTTGAGCCAGCTTGTTCATTCCTTTAACATTTTCTTATTCCTGTGCATTTATTTTTTTGTTGTTGTTTTGATGTGGTGTGTGCATGGACTGTAGACAATGAATAAGAAAAGCAGGAGCAAACGCAGACAGTGTAATAACCATAATAATAACCATTGCACATACATATTATGGGAGTCACCTTGAAATCATGAATGACGACGGTGAACGATGACGAGTGCAGAAAGGAAATGAAATGTGTTCCCATTTTTCCCTATCCTAACTACTAACTACCAAGGCTTTACATCTAGCATCCATATCTGTATTTTGGAATCCTGTGGGAAGTCAAAGTTGCAGATTCCAACAGTGTACAAACAATGGAATAATTGTTTGCAATGTGTTTTGCTACACCTTTTCATTGGTATGTATGTACATATGCAAGTCAGCGCAAAAATGAGACTCCACTCATCTAAAATGAAATCATAATTTATTGGATGTTTTATGAATCTAGAAAAACCATGAGCAAGGTGAATGGATGGCTTTATGCACACGTGTGGACATATTCTATGCTATGTATGTAGACACAGATCGATCATGGCTTATTCTTTTATTTTTTGGAACATTAGCAATCCGTAGTCAAGTTTTTACCTGTTGAGGCTTTCAAGCTTTTACAGCGTAATTTTTGAAACAAAAATTCTAATTTTTAGCCTCTAGTCTATTTTACGTGTACGCATTTTTTGTGCACACATATTATATATACCTACATTTGAAGAGTTTGACGTGAGAACAAAGACTAAATTGCCGAACCGAATTACTCACATTGAGTATGTTTTTTCCCTCTCGTTCTCACATTATATTCTTGAAAATCGCTGCAGTTTTTTAGGACAAAAAGGTTATTGCTATTTTGATTGTTGTCATTATGTATTATTACATCCAGCGCCAGAGTTGAGTTTAATCTATCTAATTTTCGTATTGTGCACATGTATGTACTGTGCACATTGTATATTTTTGTAGATTATTTGGATACAAAAGTTGTTTTAAAGGATAACTCGAGTTTATATTATTATACTGGAGGAATTTTCGTTAAGCAATATGTATAAATACTGACGAGCATGTTCACAGTCGTGTTGTGAATGGTGGATAATTCATACAAAGTTTATTCAATGTCAGTGACTTGGTGCATTCGCTATGGATATTTTGTAACGACAATAGAATGAAGAATTTGCAACTACTTTAAAAGTTATTTGTTTTTGCCGATATTCTCATTTTTCAAGAAAGCCGCAGCATGTTCATAAAAGGACGAAAGATTCTGTTGACGTGCATATTTACTTGAAAATTGGACGTTTCATAGTATCTTCAGAACTTACGAGTTTTGATCCTGCTTAATAGGATAATTCTCGATCGCCATGTGCTCATTAGACAATGTCAAAGCCGAAAAAGGCTTATATAGTTATGTATGTACGTAACATACAAGTCGCATTAAATGTAGAGTATTGTTTTTATACATACCTCTGTAGTATGAATGATTTTTAGTCATTGTTTACAGGAAACCCTCAACTTTGAATTATATTACGCTGAATATTAGTTTTTGTTGAGCATTTGAAAGATAGCAGCAGATTCCTGTCCATACTCTCATAATAATAAGATGATGATGCCTTCGCGAACTGTCTAGTGCATTTTTATCGCTTCAATTTCTGTAGATTTTGGGTCACATGACAACAGAAAGGTTTGGTTTCGTCTATTTTATTTATTCAAATCATCATCAAAGGTTTTAGTAAAATTGTACACTCTCTGCTCAAGTTTTGTCTCTGTTTGCAAGTTGGTAGAATTCAGAATACATGTTAAGTATAAAACATCTTATGTAAAGTTAAGAAATGGGAAGAATTTTTCTCTGCTTTGCCAGCGGCTTGAATACTCGAGAGCAATATTTTAGCTAAAGCAAGCCTTATAGCTCTTTTTAGAGATATTGGTGGGGGAAAACGTGAGGTACGAACGGGAATAATTTTTTGAATTTGATTTGTATGGTTAACTCTTCCTCATATATTTATTCCTCTTGCTCTTGCTCTTCCCCAAGACAGTTAGCAATGTCGTTACGTTGTTATGTATTTTGTGAATTATTCATTACATGGCTTTAATTAAATCAAAATAAAGAACGGAACGAACGGTAAAGGACGTTAAAAAGACGTATGTCTAAGTACCTTACGTAGTATCTTTTTCGTTTGTTTTGCGTTTTGTGTGTAAAGTTGACAGTTGAAAACTTTGAAAAATTTTGAGTAACATTCATTGCCCACGATAAATGAACGTTGACTACAAGACTCTGCCGTGATCAAGTTTCAATTCGGTTCAATTGTGAACGAGGACGAAGGCGACTGTGTGCATTAAACATTTCGCCGCCTACGCTTTGAACTTTACAGTAAGATACACACAGAAAGAAAAAGCAGTAAGAGGATGTAAAGTTGTTTTTACATAAACTGGCATAATAAACCTATATTTTAAGGATGTGTAATTCTTACTGTCCTTTCCATCTTCTGCCGCAAGAACATTATATGCATGAGCATATTATGCATTCTTTGAATATGCGTATGAATAATGAATAATGAAGGGTGCAACAAATCCTGGTAATATTTTGATGGCTGCTCATCAGGCTAGAGTAAACAGCTTGTAAATATGTGACGTTTTCCTATATGAACAAGTCGCAATCAACAAAGGACCTAAAAAAACTAGTTACATGCTTATTGCTTGCTTATTGAAGTCTATTTGCCCAATGTTAGTTATTCAATTGATGTTATGAAAGAAAACTTTTTTTGTGGCTAACGATGAGATAAAATGATATGTCTAAGTTATAATAGTTGTGATAATTAATAAAATAGCTGTAATTTTTTGACTGATAATAATGATACTCGAGACAAATTGTAGAAGGTTTGCATGACGGTGGTGTAAAATGCCCATGTGTTGTAACTAATCGCTGTGCGTGTTTATATACGACATAGATTACATATTTTGTCAATGATTGAAAGTAAATTAGATCAAAAGATGAAAAATTGCAATTAAATGATGTTGATTTTATCTCTCGTTTCTGATTTTTTGTACATTATTTGTTGCCCTGTAAAATTAGTATGTATGTTTTGCACATTTACTGCATCATGTCATCATTTTGAAGAAAAACGTGCATTGTTTGTTTGCATTTTTTCTATCCTTCTGGTTGTGGTGTTCAGCTTTCAGCATCTCTTGGTGCAAAGTACCAATACCCAGTACGGATATGCATGATGGATGTATAAGGGCTACTGTTAAAATTTGTAGTGGTCTAATGTTCACTCCAATGGCTACTGTACCAAGCTCCATTTTTTATCTTTGTCTTATTAAGTACTTAGACGTTGGGTTTTTTCTTGTAAAAAATGTTCACAAAAATTATACACATGTGTGGTAACAAGGTAAAAGTTTCTTTTCTGTTTAGTTTCGATGGTTTTTTTATGAATTGTTATCATTCATTATTACTATTCTTTTTAGCAAGAGGGAAAAAATACCGAAATTACAGGGGAAAACAGATAAATGATGATGCTGGTTGAGTTCTTGATTTTATGGTTCATCCTTATATATTCGTTTGCGCAGCTTGTCGTTTATAAATCGTTGTAAACGTATTCCGACTATTTTGTCAGGAAAGTAAACAAACACGCCAAAATGAATACTTCGTTTTGATGTCATTTTGTTTCACTTTAAACTAACTATTACACAGTACAGTACATGAGGTAATTTTCTATTTAATGATGACTTTAATGCCAATATTAAGAGCGAAAAAAATAAGAAGTGCGTATATGACAACTGAAACAAAACTATGAATTCTTTTGTCTTTATATTTTATATGGCTTATAAATGAAATAACAGTTGACAGCAAAGCATGAGAACAAATTTAAGCTACAAATATATAAACGTCTGTAATATAGTGCATCGTTGTGTGATCAAAGAGATTTTTTGTGCTTGATGTATGATGTTGATGTTGTATAGTTTTAAGTTTTAGGGATCTAAAAAAAGTTGTATGTTTTTACTGTAAATGTTGTACACATCAATATAATGTATTCTATATTATATTACACCGTTGCTTTTTCACGATATTTTTTCTTACACGTTATATTATATACTTGATCTAAACGGTGGTAGTTTTCTCATACTCATTAGTCTTGGACATTGTTGTAATGGATTTTTGCAATAAGGAGAATTTTTGCTCAGATTGTGTGGTGTTTTGAGTTTTGATGGGGGAAGAATCGCCAAGCAAAAATCATGTGTGTACATACAATGTCTATGCACACAGTGAAGACTACTACTATAGCCAGTGGTAAATGAAGTTGATAGTTATTGAAAGAGCGACAAGCCTTTTGAATTTAGGACTCAGGATTCTTCCTCCTCTGTTACAAAAAGACTGGTTTTACATGGTTTTTTTTTCTTCTGCTCTGTCTTGATAGTTGGTAAACATCGTCTCCTTCAGACTTTTCTCACTACATGCCTTTACAAAGTTTCAGGAAACCCATTTGGTGAACTTACTAGGTTAGTAGTTACATATCAGCATTGTTGTTGTTGCACTTATGTCTGTATGTCGTTTAGTCACTGTGTATTGTGTATGTATAATATATGTTTTGCGTGGTACAGTCCACATGGGCAAATCTAAATGTTAATAACTTGATTCAACTTGATTTGCGAGCTATGGGCGGCTTGTGATTATGAGAGGATTATTGAGAGCTTACGGCAAAGGCTGGTATTTGTATACAAGTATAACAATGTACAATAATATTGTTCTTGAATGTACAAATACAGATACCATTTTACACTACCGTCTATGTGCATTAAAAAGTGCATATCTATGTACGTAGGTATATAGACACACACGCGAGTCGCAAGTCATTTTAATAACACTTTGTTTCTTTTGTGCTTACATAGCTGTAGTTTCTCATTAGAGTGAGTGTGAAGACGCTAGCTTACATACACATCACATGCATAAAATACAATACACTACAATCTTATTTTCCCATTGTTATTGTACGGTACGTATGTTGGTGTTGCTCTCTATTTTTTGGTTCGAGAATTGTGAAATGTCGTTGTTAGTATTAGTATGAGCGTATTCTGTTGTATTTTATTTATTGTGTGTAATCTGTAGTCTGTATATATTGTAACGTCTTCAGTGGTTTTGATTTTTTAGACTCGCACATGACCATTTATGTCAGACAGTCAACAATATTTAACACCTTTATTACCTTCTTTCCATTATTAAAGGACACTCTTTCTGTTCCTCTTTTGATCATGGCCGAACATAGAACTGGAATAGTAACACGATTATAATTATTATTAGCTTTGTCAGCAGTTTTTAACATTGAAATAATAAACGAATGTTTAAGCTTTAAGCCTATAATAAGCTTCACGAACAACAAATAAAAATAAAATCATATTAACTTTCGGGTTATTTTGTACATACCTACTCCATTACATACAGATACTTTTGTAATAGTATGATTGTTGTACGCATTGCATTTTGTAGATTTCAATTTATGCATACATTCCTTTGTACTTTTTATAGGATATGTTAATTTTGAATTGTTTCATAGGGCATGGGAATGAATTTGAAGGAAAGAAAGGCGAGTTTCGTTCTTCACTCATAGTACGGATATCAGTTACGAAAAAAGTAGAATAGACTAAAATAGAATGCGGCACTTTGATCTTCATTAGCAAGAGCAAAGTAATCAGCTGTTAATGTTCATGCTTATATGGGTACCTAGTTTACGCTACATCTTTTATCACAGTGCTTGCGAGTATCTTTCTCCATGGGTATCTATTTTACATTGGCTGCTGATTATTTGTGTTCATTTGATTGCTAATAATATTTTATTTGGGAGATTGGCCCACAAAGTCTTGAATCAATTTTAGGATTAGGAAATCGTAACATGTAGACTACCTACTTCAGCACAATAGAAATAAATGAATACATTTTTATCACCCAGAAAAAATTCAAGGTAACTTTAAGAAATGCATGAATATTGTATATATAAAAAAGGTAATGAAGGGAGCCAAGTCCGATTCCTTGTCGATTTCTTTGCTTTTGAGTTTCCTTAATGCTGACTTTATTTTTCGTTGTGCTTTGGACTTTCAATGCTCACACTAACATATGCGTACTCTTAATATGAAATGGGTTTTGGTTTTTAATAAAACGTTAATACTATTTATTTATTATTCGTTTTTTAACGCAAAAATAGCAAAGCTTGGAGACACATCTTCAACCGATGGAAATATGAAACGTGAGTGAAGAGTAACATAAACTGTATGATACTCGTGAAATAGTTAAATTATGCAAATGGATGTGTAGGCTGATGATTGTAGGGCTTCTTTGAGGGTGCTTCCTTTCTGCACAATGAGGAGCGATGCATGGAAATGCTGAAATAATTTAATGAAAGCTTTCCTCCTAGCGATATTATGCATTACGATTATCAAAGTTTATGAGTGAGAAACGGAAAGCTCAGGTGACCTTAAATGTTACTATACAATATCAGTAATTTTATGACTTTTATTATCAATAATTTTACTTGGGGCAAACACATGGTACGGAACAAATTCACCTTATAAGTTCTTTTGCTGGTTTTTTGTTCCTGAAATTCGGCTATTTACCATCGTTTCATGCAAAATTGTAGTAATTGAAAGAGGCTACATAAATAGGGGCATTTCGATTCGTATTTCGGCTGGCTGCGATAGATAGATAGAAATGCCAAACAACATACTTTAAGCAGCCTATTTGATAGGGCAAGAAAAGGATAACAAAAATACAATGATAATTAAGTCCTTCTACATAAAGAGTTCGGTAGGATGGACAAGAACTTTTCTTTCATTTTTTTTATTATTTTACTCAAGTTTGCTTTGTAATTTTAATCCTTTCTTTCTACTTGCATGCCTGTAATTTATTAAAAATATTAATTTATGAATTTGATATTGATATTGATGTCGATATGCTTCAAAATATAGTTAGTAGTTAGAAGCTACATAGAGAGATATGATGAAAAATGCGAGCAAAATGAAAGTTTATAAAACCTTTATACACATCCTTGCTATGTTATTTATGTGTTGTATCATATCAAATTTTGATGATGTACAGCAAGTTCATAAAAGGAAACACGGATAAAAGGAAAAGCTTGAAGCTAGAATAACCAGCCACTGTTTGTTTAGAGTTTGGATAAAATAATTTGTTCAAGACATAAAGCTTGAGCTCTATATGAAATGTATGATTAACTTGTTTGCAGTAAAATACTTGTTTACTTTCAAGGAGTTGTCTGTTGGTTTTTGACAGATTATGGAAGAAGGTACATGGGATAGGCCCAAACATAGATATCTAATAAGTTTACCTAGGAGTCTATTACTGTTTGAAAAAAAATGTTGAACCATTAATCTTGTTAATATATTTTTATCATTCAAGTTGGCTACAAGTGAAGGCAGGTTAAAATTAAATTAAAATCATGTGTAGTTAATGTGACATTCATGAATATAATATTTAACTGCGAAATTCGATTTTTTTTTGGTATGTATGTATGGGAAAATATTTTATCACTGCCATACCTTTTAAATATGGTTATGTTATATGGTTGTTAAAATATTTTGTAACACACGTTAAACTCATTTTTGAGCCTGGATACTAAGTTTTTTTTTTACTTAGAAATGGGCTTGCGTACGACACATATTTAAGAGTGTTTCTCGATTCTATTTTTCAAGTCAGTAGATATACTGTCTTGATTTTGTTTTTGAATGTTTTTTTTGCATGACTTGAGCTAGTTTAAACTAAAAAACATATCTTTGCTCATCACATCATTGTCTTTGACGCACATTTTATGCTGATTGAAGTACAAATGTAAAAGCAAATACTTGTTTCAACGTTGTGAGCCTTTTTCTATCGATTCGCCTGTTTTTCCGAGCATGTAAGGTTGCAATTTATATTTGGAAGCGTTAATTAAGGTGGCTCTAATATAATTTTAAACACAACTAATGTGTGCAATGAGTATATGGAAATGGGCCAAACATTTACTGGTATCTTGTGTGGGTATGCACGGATTATTTATTTATTGGGAGGCCGTATAGATATTTTGAACGTCTTACTAAAGCTTTCGTCTATTCTGTTTAGCTGACTATGTACATATATTTTTTCTCTCGCTGTATATTTTTGGCCTCTATACATAGTGTAAGGCATGTCTATCAAAATATATTTCTGAAGCTGAGCTTAATCAGGACATCACAGGCCACAGGGAAAAGTGTCTAAAGTCAGTCACAAATTAGTAAAAGTGTTGTGATTTTTTTCGTTAGTGTCTTTTTTATCTACTGGTATTATTTTATGAAACTCATTCTTCTGTATACTGTATACGTTTAAGATGCAAGGATAGCATAACGTATAGTATAGTACATATATATATATATATATATATCAATATTAGCTTGCAATTACATTGAAGTTTGCGTTTCGCACAATTTATAGCGATAGTTTACACTGAGGGGATTGAGAAAATAAATATATACGTACTTACATACGCAAATAAGTATTTTAGTGGTTGTCTATGTGATTTCAAACGGTTATTTGCGATAAGGATTAACCATGTTTACGTATTTTTGTATGTTTTTTCCCGACTGGGCTACAAACATTTCGATCCTGTCTTTTTCTGTCTTTTAAATCTAGATTGCCTTACTTTTGATGCATTTTACTTTTAAATTTTTTATGCCTTGCTATTATCGATGCTCCAAACTGTTACTGCCTTAATATTGGATAGTGGATAATGTTCAGCATTCTTTTAGAATGAAGAATCAGTATGAATTGTATATGCATACAATTCTGTTTTACTGCTCGTTTCTTAAGCTGAGAAAATGGGAATGAATACGAAGCCATATAATAGAAAGAATACATAAGATTTCTCACGAAATTTATAAAGTAGTAATGTAAACGGTATGTTCAGACGTTTTAAAGTAAGAAAAGGTGTACATATAAAGAAGCTTCAAAATTTTGTTTGTCAAATTTGCGAAAAAATATTGTCAGGCTTGTCCTCTCCTTTACTATTATTGCTCGTCTCGTCTCGTTTTGTCATTCGTCATCGCTTACTTGAATAAAAAGGAGACGTTGCTAAAGCAAGGGAAAGAAAAACCTTCAAAAACTTACGCATCGTCATTGTTGTTATTATTGGTACTATTTTATTTGTATTTCTTGAGTTTATCGTGATGAATGTCAAGAGTTGGCTGTCACATTTTTGAAACCGTATAAAATGTTTATAGTAAAATAAAGAAGAATGTATTCAGGGGAAGAAATAACATGGAATCAAATAAGACAACAAATATCAGCACTTAAGTATTAGCATTACCTGTGTGTAATGTGTATAATATATATTATTCTTGCATGTATGTTTACTAAATGAAAATGTTTAATTGTTATAGGATTATCCAAAGTGTATATTAGAAAGGTTGATATAGTTTTTTATGTATGTAGACCTGTAGGATGACATTCAAAGATCCAAGATCCAAGTTACCTTATTAGTAGAATTTGGGCGTTTATTTTTGAGGTTATCTTGGTGCATTCTTCACGATTTTTTATATTATTACGGCGTCGTCTCCATCCAAACCCGTGTCTATGTATTACATTTTCTCTCTTTGTTTAGCTGTTGTTTGTTTCGATAATCACGCGTTTTTATAAAAAGGAAAAAAATATGTATCAAAACCCAGAACGAAGTCTCTATAGATGTGAAAAGGGGAAGGGAAAAACATAATGATTGACATGATGTCAAAAAAGTCACAGAGTGGAAGTAGCAGACGCAAGATTCATTATGTACGCTTTTTATTAGAAAACCTATTAGCCATGGTGAGAGGAGAGGATACAATATTTTACAGAAAAATATTAGGAAAATTCCATATGGCGTGACAACTTATTCATTCGAGGGAGAGACGAAAAAGATTGGCAGTGGGCTGTTCATGTGTTTAATGATTTTGTTGGCAAACTCGCAAGTTGCTATTAGTTGAAAGAAAAGGGGATTGAAAACCGTCTGAAATGGTGCACAATAAACTGGCACTTTTTATCACAGTGTATAAAGGAACAACATGGTTTTCATATTTTTATATGCTGGTAGTTGCAGTTGTTGATCTTTCAGTAAAAGTGAACGGAGAGTAAGTGTAATCGTAGTTATGGAATATGGATTTTAATTAGACAGCTGAAACCTTAAATTATGTGGGACATTTTCACACAGCAAAAACAGTGTACTTACAATTAGCTTGTTGTTGTTACATATATTATAATATATCTTTTACTCATTGTAACGTGGATCTCCTTTTAAAAATTGTAGCAGTGGACTTGAGAAAAAACGTGGCAAAAGGAATGGCACTGTCTTTCGTTAGTAGTAGTTCTTTCACTCTTTGTCATTGTTCATTTACTTTTTTGGTGGACCTAATTAAAAATCCTCATGCATGTATGCATATTATTCTTATACAAAAAGAATCATGACATTGATAATGCATAATTACGTGCTATGGACGGAAAAGTGTAGGCTAAAATGGATACAAGTTTTGACTTGCAGAGTATGCAGGAGCATATCCCAACAGTAACAGTCCTACAATACTCGTAGAAATTCTATATTCTCTTTTTAGCAAAGAAAATAATAAATACCTGTTTTATTTTAAATGTTGTGAGGGTTAAAGAAGATGATCATTGTCATGCAGAACACAGATATGTTGTTATAACTAGTATTATTATTTGTGCTGTTTATAAAAATATTTCATGACGATTATTAAGAGAGCATTTAGTTAGCTAGCTAGCTCGTTACTGCAACTGGTCATCTTTTTCGTGTTGATACTTTATATTTAAAGACTGCTGAGGCTTTGTTTATAATGCCATCTAATAAAGAAAGTGAAAAGTGAATAGAATATACCTTTCTGAGGTTTTACTTGTGTATTTGAGATTGGTACAACGATAATAATAATTATTATTGTTAGCCTTCGAAATGTTGTCGCCCATCTTCTCCTCCTCAGCAACGTCGAGAAGATGCATCATTACATTATCTCTCGACGAAAATGAAAGGATTGCGGGGAAGAAAATTTAGTAGCCAACGATATGCCATGAGATAGATGAATCTAGTTCATTCCGAAGAGCACATGCACATAAACATGCATGTAACATGTATGTATAATAAACCCTGTTTTATTAAACTAAAGGTTCAAATGTACAAAAAAGTATAAACAATGATGGTATATTGTTAAGATGAGACTTTTTTATCTTCGTCAAGTAAGCTACAGTATGGAAAAATTTCATTGAGTGGTTTTTTAAAGGAATAAGTAAAAGTCTAGTAGGGGTAAAATTTAATTTGTAACAAATATCAAAATGCCAAAATGAAGCTTCAATGTCAGGAATGTTATTTGACTCAATATGTATGTTTCAAAAAAACAAAGACAAAGAATTGAATTGAACAGTTTACAAGGACAGTCTACGGTGCATCTAATCGATAAAACAATCCAATTCGATGTTCAATATAAAATTATTGCAAATTTTTATTACTTTGATGATAATGTTGATGAGAAATCTACAAAAGATGAGAGGTTAAAGTCATCGAAAATGAAAACTGAATAAAATTTCTGGAAACTTTCAGTTTTACGTCAATCATTTTATTTTACAGTAGCCTATATAGATTTCAAAGTATTTATGCATGCATATTTATTTCCCAATCCACATAAACTTGTAAATCTGATAGTGATAACCTGATTTCACAATGTCAAGTTTAATAGCAATCCTTTCTATCTTTCTTGTGACTGATGATCCGCGTCACAATCAAAACAAATAGAAGTCTATAAAAAGTAAATAACAGCCATTCGTACAACTGCTCATATTATTATGTAGATTTCCTTAAGTCATTGTGTCGCGACAGGAAAATAAAAAAAACTTGAACAAGTTAAGATCTTTAGTTAATGATTATTTTGATACATGAAGTTATATTAACTGTACTTGATCAAAGGGAGCTCGATTTGGAGTAACATTAAATGCTTTGTTTTTGGATGATGAAACGACGAGTGATAAACTTGTTTCAATACACCCCCTTTACTCGCCTTTAAAAGTTTTAATCCATCAGGGACTCGTACATAACTTGTCGTTTCTGTACAATAATTTTTTTATGCTTCTATACTTATTATTTACATACTTGTTTTAACTACAGATGCTATTTGAGCATATATGTAGTTACTGTTGTTATGTAGTGTGCATGACTTAAGTTTTTATGAAGAGAATTGTCTGCATCCGGTCGAGAGACAAAAAAGAGGACTGCAAGAGGATATTTACATCTGTATTAGTGAATGAGCATGAAGTGACAAATAGTGGAGTCTTGAGTGGATATTGTTCGTAATGATTTAATTGGAATCACACTTTATATCTCCATATAGGTTTTGCATACAACATGCGTTTCTGAGCCAGTCCAAATTTTTAATTAGTAATATGCTACATCCTTGATTCTTGACAACATTTTTTTACCACCTGTAATTAATAGAGGGCTACATTAACATAATATTTAATAATTACGCTGCATTACACCGGTATTTCATTTTTTCTGTCCTTTAAAATTGTAGTTCATTTTGATGTTTGGAAAACTTGATAAGTATATTGTTGTGAATTGTATATACAGTGTACTAAATGGACATTATGGATGCATATATAAAGAAAAGAACGAGAGAGTAATAATGACGACAGAGTTAATGTCGTGATGTTCCATAGGGCTTTTCCGTACATATTATAAAATTTTATGAATACCTATAGCTTATAAGTACAGACAATACTAATAACTGAAATGAGAAAGCTACCTGTCCTTGTCGTTTAATAATAGTAATGATAGTAAATAATTTTATTGCATTCTACTGCAACAGGCGAGTATTGAGAGCGGTGGAATTATTTTCATCAATCGACTCTGTATATTATATTATTGTTATATTAAACAATAATTGTAGTATATTCTTAACATTGCCTTTATCTTCTTCTTGTATAGTTTTAACTTGATATTGGTATTGTCTCTACTGACACATTTTGTAATATAATTAAAAGGTGTGAGTGATAAGTCTGTCGTTATGGTAGACACGGTACGATACACGATACCCATTTTACTTTTCCGAGCTGTTACAATCGTAGATGTACAGATTATTTTAATGTCGATAATATAAATGCACATGTTCACATATTGTTGTCTTTGGCCTATGACAATGTTGACTGTTTACTTTTTATGACTTGAATAAGCATAAAGAAAGATTCATACTAAAAAATTGCTCAGTTTACGATTCCTATAGATTCATTGGTGAAAGGTTCATCGTGTTCAAGATGATGTAAATTGAGTGACTTGTAACAATGCTGTCTAAAGAAAATGGGCTAAAACGATGAGATTTGAGATATATGCAGTGTAGTATGCAATATAAAATCATCAAAATATGAAATGTAAGTATATCATAGATTTATATGACCTGCTAAATGTTCAGAAGAGATATTTTTAATGCCTCAGTACATTGCTATGGAATCCAGTCGGATTTATCTCTATTCTCACTTAGTCTCAAATCGTCCTCGATCCTTATGGGCTGTAATTTCTACCGCCATGTATTTTTTTTTATTTTTGTTTTTGCCCTGCTTATGTATACCTTTCTCAGATTTCGTGATTATCACAAAGTACTGTACAGTATGAGCGATTTTTAATGCTTATATCAACCTTCTGAAATCAAATTGTACTTGCGATGATGACGTTGACACAACGACTCTTTTTACTGGTTTTGCACATAAAAAGTTTAATATGAATTTAATGAGTTACTTTGTGACTCACTTACACCATAAAAAGCATTTAAATACTCAAGTTAAAGGAGTTGGTAAGGATCGTTTTTATATTAAATACTATATACTGCATGTAAGTCATTGACTGTTGTCGACAAGATTCCTTGGGATTGTCATTATACATCATATTATTGTATGTTAGACTCGCTGTTAGATTTCGAAATTATTTAGTAAAGTAAATACCCCATTCTAACAGAATAGTTGTTCAATGGCGAGTGCAACTTTGAAATTTTGATGGGCTGTTGCTCACATAAAAACATAATTTCTTTTTGCGTGTATAACTTTGATTATAAATTACAAGGTAGACCGGGTTTTCGGGAGAATGTACAAAACATAGTTTTCTTGATTCTATATTTTATTGTTATTATTTTCTAGTGAGAGTGAGAGGATTTTTATAGTATATATATGGTATTCTTTACTTTACTGTAGCTATATTAAAATGAAAGGGAAGAGTATGATCTATATTTTGTATTGTCGACGAAACCGACATGAATTCGTTTGTATATATGTATATATATATACCTATATTGTGGAATGAACTAGTGATGACATGATAGGAGTCTTATATCTTTGTCAGAATATAATTGCACATTAAAATGTGGTGCAGTAGTGTGCAGCAGTGTTGTGTGCGGATAAGGATAACGGTTCTACAAGTGATGATGATCAAGATTATTAGAATGACGATGACGGGGTACTCATTCTTTCTTTCGTTCGTTCTTTCTCCCTTTTTGTAAATATAGGAATGCATGTATATGTGTAATCGAGGGGAGTCAAATAGAGAGGCGAAAAAAGTGTATATACTGCGAGAGGAGGAAAGATGATTATGATTAGTGGAGAAGGAATCAGACTGTAACATGCGTTGCTCTGTTGTTGAAAATATATAAAAAAATCTTGGTCTTTTTCGTTTGTTGCGCACTTTCCTTTCGTTTCATTTTATTTGTTAGTTGGCTTGGGCTCTGCGTTTTTTTATGATTAGTTAATTGGAACTTGGCTATTCTCAACGAACCCTATGCCTATGTTTATCGCCAACTGTTAAGCTGTTCCCAAGTCGAAAACTCTCATTCTCAATTCTCAAGCTGACGATTAGTGTGTACATTGTACATAGTCTGTGGCTATTTGTTGCATTGTTATTTACTATTTGCATTTAGTATAATATCTTTTCTGGGTTTAGAAAAAGTAATGTATGCATTATTGTTATCCTTGTGCTCCGTACATTTAAATGTACAAATGCATTTGTACTCTTTATATGGGAAATCGCTTTTGCGTTTCTTTTGAGGACGGTGGTGTTCTGAACGGTTTCTCATTTCATTTTCAATTCTGTAGTAACTATAATGTGCATTATTGTTGTAAGATGAATGAACTGAAAGGTAGTTGCTTACTGCATTTAAACCATAGACTAACGACAAACTATAAATATTCACCAGAGTTTGTTTTTTTACCCTTTTTTGTTTGCTAGGTCATACATAATTGTAGGTTTTAGTCTAGTATCAAGTAACAAAATTCTTATAATTTTTAAACTATCCCATGTATTTAGCTAAACTTTAGAAGATTCGATGAACGAGAACATAATATGACTGCAAACCGTAACTATGTAATTTATTGCAAACTGTGATACGCATCTTTGTTGACTCTTTTTTCTTATCTTAAACATTGCTGCACGTACACTGTATATTGCTTATTTTGTAAGTCTGTATACAACATCTCAGAAAAAAGTGTCAATTTTCTGTTTCAGAATAATGAGCAGAGACTTTTGGTACAATGTACAATGTACACAGTATTGTGTGTGTGTGTGTGTGTGTGTGTGTGTACGTACAAAATACAAAATAGCAAGACATTGCTAAAACATGAGCTTAGTCAATATTTACTGTACAAAATGCAACACAACTTGACAGAATTTTAAGCGTGTTTCTACTTTTTTGGATACAAAAACAAAGATGAGAGTTTACAATGGTAATTATTTATCTTTTATCGTCACAGATGGGAGAGTATCGTTGTGCGTGGAAATCTGATGGGACTGTTTAATAATACGATACGCACGTTTACTATGTTGAATATTCAAGAAGTAGAAGAAATTAAAATGTTATTTATTATACACATGTGAAATCTTTCTCAGCTATTATTTTCATCGTAACAATCCTTAAAATATTATTTAAAATGAAAGATTCCAAACATGGAGGGAAAGATTGGCCTTGAATATGTACTATGTATCTAGTTTTTAGTAGATTTGATGGAAGTATTCAAGGGATTCTAGTAGAATGCGTACAGCTGGAAAAATAGTCAAATTATGTTTTTTTGACGATATAATAACTGTAACAGATAATTAGCGAAAAACAATAGGAAATTAAAATTTGACTTTTTTCAGTTGAGTTTTAAAACTTTCGATAAGAATAATGAATACAACATACAAAAGTATGTAAGCATCTGTATGATACTAATTCACTCACGATGTATTTATTTACTTGAGCTCTGCGTTTGTAAAATGTTGTTTACGACCCATGTGCTTTCTTTCTCGCAATTCATTTGATGTCGACGTGAGACTGCATTTCCATTTTTTCATTCATCTACACGCAGACGTCTAGCCTTCCTATTGACTATGTAGCTACGCACACACACACACACACACTTATGCACACACTCCGACATAGACAAGTGAAATGATATCGAAACGTACCATGACAATTATTATCTCGTATATAGTCACTGTAGTTTTACAATGTATACACATGCACACTTTGTTTTTAAGTATTGACAAGTAGGGTTGATCAATGTCAATAAATTTTTTCTCTCGGTTTCGACTCATCTTGTTTCAATTTTTCGCTCTTTCTCTCTCACGTTATTTCTTTCATAAATTTAGGAGAAAACTTAAGAGAAGAAACCAGGCTGAATTGATTTATCGTAACAAAAATGATGATGGTCAGTTGTGGAGACGGAGATGTATGGACGTGATTTTATAGAGCTTACAGTCAAAAGGGTATCTTGAAAAAAATCTACTGTATTTATTGATAGTGATAGTGAAATGAAATCTACCGTCGTTATACAATGCACACACTTCTTTGCCTTCTACAAGCATTTAAATGAAAAAAAAATCTTCTATCAACAGTCTTTGTCTTTCAAATCTCTCTCACTCTGCACTCTTCTGCGTATCACATTATTTCCTGATCGTGCTCGATCGAATACGATTTCAGAATTGATAACTATTGTTTATGTTGTCACGCTGTATAAATGCATAGGCAACAAATTTTTAATATTTTATTCGAAACTTGAGTCTCAAGTGTTTGGTGGACTTTTGATAGTCGCGGCCGTTGAAGTGGAGATTTGAATTCAAATATGATGTGTTATTATATGCGTTAATATATTAGTTCAAGAAAAAAATGTGGGCCAGACGCTTGTATATAAGTTCGCATCGTGTATGTGTAGATTTAGCAAATTTCCAAACATCAAAGACATGCACAAATTAGTTGACGGAGAAAACTCTCCGTGTGAACTGTCGAAGTTTTTGCATATGTGTGTATGTTTTATAGTTGTGTAGACAAACACTTTTTTTCTCCTCTTTTGATTCCCAATTCAATATCATAGAGCAAAAAAAATAATATGAGGATATCAATGTCAGTTTCAATACAATATCCTGCAAAGGTAACAATTGGTATTAAATTAAGGAGAAATGAGTCACGAGGAAAATATTTATGACGAAATTCTTTTGCTCAGTATTGGACTCACCATCTACCATCTAGTCTCTCTATATCGTAGACAGTAGACAATGTGCAGTATAGACTTATAAGAGTGTGTAAATGATACACAAGACTCCGTAGTTAGTACGTCATAGTTACGTATGGTTGCTATTACTAGAGTTATTGATACATATATACATAGAATACATATGTTGTATAGTTAGAAGTGAAGTAGAGTTTTTTTCTCTTTCGTCCTATCATCATATTTATATTGGTATTTTTACATGGTCTTTATATCCTCTAAACTTCTGTAGAATCACAATATAGTCGGGTGCCAATTTATCAATCCAGTATCAGGTATGTACTGCAGTGTTACATAGAATATTGATCTATACACGGCTGAAGAGAGTCATTTAATTGAGAGAATCCGATGAATGCTTCTGGCTTCTTGATAAAGTTTGCTTGCCAATCCTTAGTTAGTACCAGCTCATTTACACCATTCCACTGAAACACTACTATTTGGCAGTAGTGACTGTATAATATAGAGAAACTCTGATACTACTGTGAAGTTGAAATTGTTTTTTAAAAATTAGTAGTCGGAGAGTACATCAAATTATAGCTTTGACTTCGAATCAAATCATGATGATCACGAATGCCATTCAGCAAAATATGGAAAATTTACAGATACTGACTTCATGATAAAATCCCAAGGTGGTAATAATCATCATTTGATAGAATTTCATTCATTGCCGCAGATACATACTTCTTTCCACATTAGAAAAGGCCTGATAAATCAAGGATTTTGATGGATTATGTACATACTTTATACGCGATAGTCTTCTTTACGCATGTAAGATGTAGTTCAAGTCAGTACTACGATTGTGTATTATTATTGTTGTGCAGAATAATATATTATAATATTACTATGAGAAAAGGGCTTCAACTGCGAAAGATGAAAATTATTACAGATGCGTGCTAAAAGTTTGGCCCGTAATATATGCTACATTATTATAAGACTAACTAATAATAGTAGCGCAGGTGCG
>JAQIVE010001708.1:0-23278 GCA_034698285.1 Sminthurinus bimaculatus | reverse complement strand
CACGTTCGTGTGCCTTGGGCAACGGTTCTTTTTTACTCAGTTTGGTAAAATTGACCGGCCGACGGTCTCCAATTTAACAAACATGAAGAGTATCTTAGAGTGTTAGGCAAACTGGAGTACAGTGTGCCAAACTAAAGCAGTAGTCTCTTCTTGTTGTTGCTTTTTATCTTGAGCCAAGTTTTAGGGCTCGAAATCGAATCGGCTCACCGAATATTTTCGTAAAATGGACGGTTTTTACATGCACGATTATTTATTAATACTCGTTGTGATGATATAGCAAATAGCATATTTTAGATTTCTTTACATGTATGATTCTATGATGCTGAATTCTGTAATAATTTTATTATTGCAGGAAAATATCTTCTTCATTTTATTCAATGGGGAAGCATATGATTACATTGGTTCTAGTCGAATAGTGTACGACATGACGCATGACAGTTTTCCCTTCAAAATTGCTGATAGTAAGTTGTGTTTAATTATACAGGTTTTTGAAAATGCCAATTTATACTTGCATGAAATAGACGTACTTTGGATGTTTTTATTAACGAAATGTCGTGTTTTAAATTTAAACTATAGATTCTTCTAGTCAACCTACATTGCTGAAGCTTGAAAACATCAAATATTTCATTGAAATTAATCAAGTCGCATTGAATGGTGATGACTCAACTTACTTTGTCCATGCGGAAGATTCTCCACAAGTGAAGCAGCTCGTTGATGCCTTGACAAAACAATCCAGTACATCAATCAACTTTACTCCAACTAATGTCGAGGAGCAAGGATTCCCACCGTCTTCTTTTCAATCATTCCGAGCTGAACGACAAAATCTACCTGGAGTTGTAATATCAAACTATGCCAAAAATTTCCGGAATAGGTAAGAATTATTTTATTGTACAAGGTATTATTATTCAAATTTAAACGCTTAACGTTTTACCAATATTGTTTTTGTCTTGATACCTCATCATCTATGTTTATTTTTTAGGTATTATAATAGTATCTACGATGATTACACCGCTGTCCAATTTGAGTATAAGAATGGATCAAAGGCTTTCGATCGTAAATCAATCCAAAGCAAAATTGCTGGACTTTCTGCCGCTGTTGCCCAAACAATTCAGAATCTGATGATTCCAGGTGTAAAGAATGACATTTTACCTGATGAAGAATTTGTAAGTAGACAAAACTCGTCAATTTTTTTATGTATCGAATACTTTTGCAACGTATAATATCATTTATGACAAAGTATAATCTTCTACTACTGTTAGTAATTTGACATACCTTTATACCATGGATTGTTAAACGTAAACTCATAAATTGCAGTTTAAGAAGTAATTATATATACCTAGTAGTAATGAATGCATTCTTATTTTATTTACAGGCTGACGAACTCCTGTACTGCCTTTTGGTTTCCGGAAACTGTAAAACCTTTCAAAACATGGCTGGTCATGATCATCTTCAAACCTACCCACTTCCATTATACGTTGGAGTTCATTATTCCATGAATTTACTCTCCATATTCATCAGAAACTTATTAGTAGTCCATCAGGGTACTAATGTGTCAAAGAGTTTTGAGGAATGTAAAAGGAATAGTAGCATACAGGTAAAAAAGCAATTATTCATCACTGATTTATTTACATTGTATTTTGTATTTTTATTCTTTCACAGCATTCAAGTTTTAAACCATTCGACACTGGTAAAATTTTATGATGTTTTATGTTGTTGTTGAAATGTATTCTTATTGTAGTGGTTAGATTACCATTGGATAAACGACACATGCTATGAAACAACCGTTAACTTTAGTGCCGCCATAAGTCCAGCCTTCAAAACAGACGGAACCATTTCTTGGCCGGAATGGAATAGCGGACATTATTCAACATGGACTGAGTCTGTGTGGCAAAAATTTTCTGTCCGAATTTTCCTGAAACCTTCGTTTGCTCATGAGATGATGACACTGGGTTTTGGCTTTGCCGTTTTCTTGGTCAGTTTTATCATTATCGGATGGATATCTCACAAATCTGAGGTCATCTTTCAGCCAAGGTACCTTGAATACATTCCTATTCCTTCAAATGAATGACTACCTCCTTTGGATTCGGAATCCGTTTTCTCATAGTTACGTAGTAGTAACCCCTTTCCTTCTTTAGTTTCTGTTTTAATTCGTTATCACATTAAAACCTATTTCCTTTTCGTTGGATTTATTTTAAGCTCTAGAATAAAAGTTAAAAATCTACAAACATATAATATGGAAATAGTATTAGACCCCAATCCAATGAGCAATGGCATTTGGGTATCGCTGCATTACAACTACATTGCTCATCGTATTGAGGTCTATTTTATTTGTATTTAATTTTATTACCCGTTATGTCTTGTTTATACTTTCTGAATATATTGTACTTGTCCAGTATCTATTATCTACTATAGTTTAAAAGTTTGTTGGTTGTTTTGATTTGCTGTAATGTGTTAAAAATTTCGCACTATGGTTTTTGAAGTATTAATTTAATTTTAAACTGAGTAATGGTAGGGCAGATTGAAGCGGGTCAAACTAGTTTTAGTGTATAATGTTGTACATTACACATTTTGTTAGGTATTTTTGACAAAGTTCAAAATGAACATAATAGAGATTAATTCGCGTAGATGAGGTTATTATCATGATGATAAAAAAATTATGGATCCAATTTATTACCTCAGAAATACTGCTTAAATACCCAAATGATAAAAAACACTTTTAAATAGAAAAATCTCGAATGTCATGACTCTCAAATTAAATTCTCGCCATTTTTCTCGAATAGTGCTAGTATTAAATATGTATGTTGTAGGAAATTTTATATTTCGAGAGACAATTAACGTTTTTAGTGTCTCAAGAACGATACAGAGTGACTACAATATTATTTTATAGAACATAATCCAGGAAGGAGCAATAAATGAACAATAAGAAAATACAGTGAATGTGATTTCCCGTAGCCTGATTTTTAGATTGTGGTGTACTGTAGTACACAACAATAGTAAAATGTACATAGCGGTGCTCAATATAATATAAACAAAATACTAACGAGTAATATTCTTAACTTTATTCAACATAATATACTTATAAAATAATGTCTATAGTCTATAGCCTATAGCGTAATATGTGTGTCCTATTAAGGGACCTTAAAATTAGTTAAAGGTAGATGTGTGCAGTAATGTAAAGTAACACTACTTAAATATTTTTAAACATTTCGATTCAAGACATGTTGGTCACGACGAATTTGATATGAAAGAAATAATTGAATAATACTTGCTGTTTTTTTAGCTTGTGATGACTTTTTCATTTTAAACGGAGTATTGAAATTTATATGCGAAATTTCAAAGGGTATAACAGTTTTAAAATTTTGATTTATGAGTGCTTTACTTGGTTTACGCCCGTTGGTATGTTTGCTGCCTTGTTCTACCGATTATTTATTATCAGCTATAGTACATCATATTATAAATATTTGTTGTAAGTTATAATCAAATGACAGTCATGGTATATTTACGCTCGTGTTATGATAATTTCACATCATACTATGAGCGCACTTGAATGCAACCAGTGTATAAAACTTTTAGCTTGATTCAATTTGTTTTTGAGAATTTGCACTGCATTTGTAATTTTACCATAAGTACATTGAACACCTTATAATCGATTCGCCTGTAACATTGCTTGTTTGATTTATAATTTTTATTTTTTACTGAAATAATTCCTCGCTATAATATTACTCCGTTCCGCTTTTACAATCAACATAATAGTATATATCCGTTTACTAACACGCTGTAATTATAATAATTCTTGCTTACAAATTACTTGCATTCATTTTATATGACAAATGACAACACTATTTTTAAAATGATTTTTAGAAAAGATGCTTAATACATCATGATGATTATTATAAGTATGCATCTTGTTGAAATAGAAAGTGTGTGTTGCGCTCTTTTTATTTATCCTAACTGGCTAAATAGTCCTAATGGCGCAAAAGATGAATGGAAAATGATAATTATTTACTAAATGCTACAACGTTCGATTGTTGTAAAAAATACATAGTTATAATAATTTAATCCAAAAAAATTTGTGTGGAATTTGACAGGAATGACTTGATTTGCTGATCCCAGCTAGCAAATCAGATTCCAATGGTTAATTTGTCAAGTCAAACTGCTGAACCGGAGCCCGTACACCTGTAGTGTAAGGTAAATAATATTGATTTTTTTTCCTTATTTCACATGCATACAACATGTATAAATTTACGTGTCCTATTCCATGGTAGATTTAAAAAATTTAAGTTCACCTGTTTGTTCATGTGTGCACACACGAATCATGAATTCTCTCCATTTTTTAATGTTAACTCGATTGCTGCTGATATATTTAGCTATTATCTTACCAAATTATAGTGACGTTTAGTTACAATTGAAATTCTTTCGTTATGTTAAACAGTATTTTGAAAACACAGCTTATTGGAGGGGTTGTGATTTCAGAGAATTCCATAAAATCTTTGATCACTAACATTAATTTTGTATGAATTCACAGCACTGGAACGTAGGAATCAACGATAATCATTCAATTTTTTTCCACAAGAAAAGGAATAATAACTTTATCGAAGACCTTGGATATCTGATTTGCTAGCAATCATTGGCAAAATGTAAAAATATTAATTAAAATAATGTATCATATTAACTTATTAATGTACTAGCGTAGTTGCCCCAATTACTTTTATGATGTTAAAACTTGTTCTCAAGTTGATTTTTTCGACGTATAAACTACAGGCTGATTAACTAATAGGCTGTTTTTAGTAGAAAGCTTGTCAAATAGGGTAGTCGTTTTTAATTCTTTGTCTGCATTATTATAGTTGTAGTTACTTGATTTATTGACACAAATGTTAGAAGAGTAAAAAAAGTAAGTCATTTTTGTAAAATGTAATTCCAAGTTAGAAGGTGACGTATTCAGATGCATCATATAAAAGTATTAAAACTAAGGAGCTCAGTACTAATAATACCATGCAAAACGATAAAATATTCGTATTTATATAGGTATATGAAACATAAAGCATTATTCTTCAATAACAAGTTCTTTCCCGAGCTGACGTTCATTAATGAAACAGTTCATTTCATAAGTTCCTGTCAAATTCCAAGTTTTTAAATATTTCACTTGAATTATAATATTATTGATAAATATTGTATTTTTTGCTAAAACCGCATACCATTACTAATATAATAACAATATTAACATCTAATTCGACTAATGTAAATAATACTCTTTCCTCTTTCTTCAATGTGGGAAATCAATTATGCTGCAATTGAAGAGAGGAGAACTCTACATAATAACAAGGTATTTATTATTTGAAATGGCCGTTTAATGTTATACAGTGTATACCTTAAATGGTTAAGAGTTATTCAATTATGCTCCTCCGAAATCTTATTGTTATACATACATTTTATACTCTTTGAAGAACGTGTCGTTTTCATAATTAACCAGTACTGCACTCCTTTTTCGTTGACTGCATCATGCTCTACAAAGAAATTGTTTTCTTCACATGCCAAACTAATTTTATAGACTAAAAAATAATGAATATGTAAGCAAACTTGTACAGGATAGATTATCAAAATAACCAGTGTAATAAGTGGTATGTACTGTTATATGTGCCCGCAATTTTCTATTTATTGTTTTTCACATAATTATCAATGTATGTAAAACGTCATAAGTATTATTAAGTGTTAAATACGTATATTTAAACCGAATTAACAGCGTAATGTAAATACTACTTGTTGTCGAATGAAATGGTCTATAAAATATGTATAATGTACACAAATTACTAATTATAAGGTGTGCGAGTGTGAGTGAAAAGAAATAGTTGCGAAGACGTAAAATTGATGTTTACCTACATCTTACATCATAACATAGAAGTTGTGCAACTAAAAATACGTTTATACACTATAGTGGTATTATTACAGAAATTTAGATGTTTGTTGCATAAAAGATTTTAGTGTGCGAGCATGGCTCATAGCGCATAAAATGTGTAATGTATCAGACGTGCAGTAATAATGTGTAACCATAATTGTGTATAGTATTTATAAATATATAGGGAATGTATGATGTAATATGTATGATAATTATAGTTGTTATAAAAGTTAAAAGTACTTACTAAATATTTATAACTGTTCATAATATATTTATTATTTTAGTTAAGGGTCTACTTGTGCATATTTCATGTAAAAATTCATCAGACGTATTTGCATATTATGATTAATGTTTTTTCGTTTTTTATAATGTTAATACTTGTATTAAACTAATTATTAAAACCAGAGGCTAATATGATTGAATAAAAAGATGATATTTGATATGAACCAAAAAGGATCAGTTTGTTTCAAAATCGATATGGTATTTACTATTGTGAGTAAAAATCATTACCTTCCATACACATCTATGAAGTTATTGGCATTGGTATTCCGCTTGCTCCCTTGTTTGTTTGATTATATATTTACTTAAGTCATGGAGCTTACCTCAATAGGTGGAAATTTTTAGGGTCATATACTCGTAAACAGTAATCTATAATATGTATATATCTATCACATTTTTACTGTAGAATTTTCCTTCATTCACTATTTAAAACGCACATAAGTACACATACTCAAAACTTAAAACGCTTTCTTGCATCTCCCATATGACGAATTGATAAGATTACAGAAAGCCTGATTCAAGTAATGCAGTATGGATGACGGACACTTATCACTGTAAAAAGTTGAAGACCTATATAATATAGGCTATAGTATGTACACTAAAAATATGTACGCAAGCATTAGTAAGATTGTCAGATATTTCCATGTTGTGGATGCCTCAAACTTGTGTTTGTTTTTGTCATTTTCTTATCTTTCTACGGTTGTTCAAATGATGACGTATAGGGAAGGGACATTTTATAATCAGCATTTTTGTTGTTGAATGGCTCGTCGTAGGTTAACTTATTGCAGGCTTGTTATAGTTTTTACATACTACAATAGACAGAAACTGTAACTAAGTTATTGAAACATAATTAGCAGCTACGTGGATAAAAACAGCGGGAGACTTTTTTCAGTATCTCCAGACCGCTTTCTTGAGTTTTTAACTATGTATCATTTTGTAAGTCATACTATGTGTATAATGTGTAATGTGTAATATACGTAATATATGTCATATGTAAGAAATAGGAATCAAACCAACTCAGTAGATATACTATAAATACCTATGCTTTATGTCTGTATAAAACACGTTACAAATCCAGATTGACCTTTAGAATTTTGAGCTGTACAAAAGATTGTGTGTGGTGGGACTAAATGTATCAGAGATTATCCGATTAGTAACATGGGCCGCACTTTCCATACCATAACATGACTCACGAATAGCTCTAGTTGAAAGACAGTACCAATCTCATCGACAGTATTCAGTTTACTTTATATGTATGTACCTACATGACACATGAATGAAGTAAAATACCCCAGGAGGGAGAGTTCTCATAGATTAGGCATTGCATGCTGGTATGCACCAAGTACACCTAATCCTAGGGTTATGCTATATGTCAACACACAATGTTGTTGACCAATGTTAATTGAACATAAATACATAAATACAAAACAGATAAACGTAATTGTTGAAGTATATCTATTTTATCCATAATATTATTGGTTATGGTGCATACATGCACTAAAGTGCATGTATCCAATTTCTTAATTTAGTAAGTAAATAAACATAATATTTTCAAAACATGTAGTTTTATGTTTTATGCTGCCTCTCTTTCTCTCTCGATATTTTATTCCCTCCTTCAGTCACTACGTACGGGACGTAAGGAGTGCATGTACTTATGAAATAACAGTGCATCATTTTAAATGTTATTGTGCACTTATCAAGGTTAAAAAAAATAGTTTGTAAAAGGCCAAAACGGAAAAGACAGTTGACATTTGTTTTGACTAAAATGGGAGGAATATTGGCTACTACGCAAAGACGACTTAAATGTGTTTCCATCATTTCCGGTGTAAGATTTACAAAAACAAAGATCAATTCCTTTTTGTATAAAATAACTTTTAGTTGGTTTTGTTGTGCGTATAAAGTAAATACACATGTATAAAGTGTGTGTGTTATGATATATTTTTCCTTGTTCTTCCATGTACACAGATATTCGGCTTTGCGTTTTTCATTACATCCCTCAGTATTTATGATTGGGCTTGTCAAAACCAAGACGAAATTTTGGTCACTAACTATGAATGTGAGAGTAAAGGAGATATTTTTAACTGCAATCGGAGGCACACATGGCAAGGAATATCGGTTGTCGCTGTCATTTTTTCAGTGTATCAAATAATCAGCTCTGCCTTTCTCTTTCAGGTCGGTGTCTAACTTTTGACATTTTGTTGTTGTGTATGTACAATGTACATACTACATACTACATACATAGGTTGATTTCACAAGCTGTAATGAAAACTGCTGTCTGTGAAAAGTTCAGTGTTGTTTTTCTCTCATTATATGTCATTATGAATGCGTGTTTTCAGTTTCACTAAATTAAATATCTTTGTGTTTTTCATTTACAGGCAAGTCTTGGGATGCGAAGCTGGATTATTGGAAATTTTATCATTTCTGTCTATTGCGTATTCTTCGCCTGTTTCATTATCCACGTGTTCCCCAACTTGATGGCCCTCTATTTATTTAACTTTATCGTATTGTCAACTTGTTCTGCTTTAGGTTATTATTTTAAGAATATGACGGCTTTTGAAGAGTCATCGATGAGTTTATTGACATAAAGGTTATTTAAAATATGAACGCAGACTTTTAAAAATAATTATTAGTTAATTATATATATATCTTGCCCACCTCAACATAAAAATACCCGACTTTTTTTTATATTTTTATAATAATGATACTTTAATCCAAAAAGTGTTCAAAAGCATGCAAACTTTTACGAAACGTGAGAATTCCTAGCGCAATAATTTGCATGTTATACAAAATGTGTTTAGTTTTCGCATGCTACATAAAACTATTAAATACTATGTCATAATATGCTTACTGATGACTTTTGTAAATTTCTCAAATGTTAAGTATTTATATCTTTTTTACATTGTGTGATTTAATGCATGAGAGTTTTCTAAACAGTGTACGGGGTGAATGCCTTTGTAAAATAAACATGGACGCAGCTTAAAAGTTAAGATAAGTAAGTAAGAAAACAACTGCTCACTTCAAATTCGTGTGTACAAATCCATGTTGTGTACAATGGAAACTGGAATGTTTTTTTATTTATTTGAAGAAAAAATATTTTTGCATCGAAATCAAATATCATATTTATATATTATGTACAAAACAAAGACATTTGCAGATGTACGGAAGAGTATATATGTACTTACATAACTGTGTTTATTTTTTACACACATTGTAACTTATAACTAATAGCGTTTATATAAGGACTTCTTTTCCCTCTGCATTTAATTATTTAGTACATACTTACATAATATTATACTATACATATCAATTTTGAATATTATGATTTAAGTAATGAGTACAGTAATAATATTTCAAGTATATTTGTACTGTGCTTGTATGTCTCCTTAAAGTTTAGGTAATATAATATATAGTATATAGTATACGCATACGCATGGCTATACTCGTGTATTTTTATGGTACACAGGAAATCGTGGATTCCTACAGTTCATTCGTTCATGACTTGAACACAAATTATTCGTATCGTACAAATCTGAAGAACATAAAAAATAAAAAATAAAGACTGCTTCTTTAATATTATATGACCGATGAAATAAGTAATTACAATTAATTAAATTAGTATCATCTACCATTTTCTTTGTGTGTGTAAGTATTTACACAACTTAATAATTATAACTTTTAACTCAACATACTTAACGAAATCCACCGAGTTTTGAGTAGATTAATTGAGCGTGTATTCTATGAGTACTATAGTATGTTTTTATAAGTTGCAAGTAAAAGCAAAAAGTAATCAGAGTAAAAGTGTCCGAATTTCTCCATCGTATTGTGGAAGGGGGTTATGTGCTGAAAGCTGAAAAGCGTCTCATATCTGATTTTCATTTTAGCTTATAGCGCAATAAACACATTCGCAGTATAAAAATGACGAAAGCTTTATTTTCTGTAAAATAAGAGTGAATAAGGGTCGCTTAATGAATGACGAAGGAGCAAAAATATCAAACGAGCTAAATTTTATAACGACGATTTATAGTCTACACAGTCATTGGCATATTGTTGGTACAAATGTAATAATATAATACATATTTATAATATATGTATATTTTCTACGTTTATTGCTTGGATAAGTTTACAATAGTCTTTCGCAACTCAGAATCAAACGCATTTGTATTTTTTTCCAAATAAACGACCTAAAACATAAAATATCTGAGCCAGTTTTACTGCCCGTGTCCAGAGAAAATTCATTAGCAACATTATGGATGCGTGCACAATGCACAACGTTTGATAATCGAACAGCCTCCAAGCCGACAGACTGAAATGTGTAATTATTCAGTACTTGATTTGTACATCATAATGTGTATGTGTAAATGTATGGCCTGGCCAAGGAGACAAAGAGTTATAATATTTATACGGAATAAGTCGAAAAATATTTGCTCATATTTTTTCAGAGCGACAAAGTCGTCTCTGATTACAAGTATACTGTGTATTTGTAATTTGTAAAATGTAGTACCAGTACATATACGTACCTGTGTGTTAAACGTGTAAAGTTGACTTTTGGGTGTTTTATAAAATGAGTAGTATACCTTTGTTTAATTTCTTTAACAATACAGAGTTTTTACTATTCACTGTAGTGAGAATTGGAGAGTATTCGTAATATTTGTATTTAACGTTAGTTTCATACTGTGAAATAATTCTGCACATATTTAATATTATTATAGCTTTAACATTAACTGCCGCATCTCCATGTATCATACATGTATCGTATATAGAAGATAGCAACTGTTGAAAGGAGAAGAGATTTTATAAGTGGTGAAAATTATCTGTAGTGTAGTCCAGGATTCGTTAAGTGTAGTATCATATTTTATTAATGTAGCAATAGATAGTTGTAATTGGCAATTTCTAGCTATTTATAATTAAAACTTCTTAGGTAAGTATATTAAATTTACTGCAAAAAGTATAGACGCGACAGGTAGTCAGTAAGTACGCTTTTTATTCTGGATTTTGAATCGAGTATTTTTTGATAGTTTCCATTTTCCCCATATTTTTAACCGTGTAGTTTTTTACCAATGTAAATAATATCATAATTTGTTAGATACGTACTAATATTATATGGCCAAGATACCGGGTGACCTGTATAGAATTGAGGCTTTTACGTGTAAAAAACATTGAAAAGCATCAGTTCTGTACAGGTCACCCGGTACATCAAAATCTTTCGGCTTCATTCTAATGTTCTGTGGCCATGCTACATCTTACCTTTGAACATCCAAATCTTACGCTACTGAGTTAATTTATGCTGAACATATTTAAGTATTATTTTGGATACCTTTGAAGTACATACAATATCAGTAGTTCATCTTGTTATTTACAAGGTTACACACTGATATTATTATTTTTTCATTGCATAAATATAAATAATTTCAAGTATTTGTTGTTTAAATATGTATGAGTATATTGTATCATATATCATGTATAGTCTATATTCTATGTAGTAGTTAGAGATTAGAGACAATCATAAAAATAAATGCAACGCGATCAAAATCACTTCATAATTGTTGCTTTTTGTCTTGCTGGGAACTGGGAACCATATCATACACTATAATTTAATATGGCGGCTCAATCATAACTTTCTCTTGTCATCTTGTAGTCATTACACTATGTATAATATTATTTTTACAATAATATTCATAGCTTAATGTATTTATTCTATTTTAAATCTTATTTACCAGTATGTTTAATTTCTAATGTTACGCTATATAGCTAGTAAAAGTTAGTAGGTTTATGTAGTATCTACTTATGTATTTAATAGGTTATATTATAATTTACGATATTATTAAGTATTTATTATTGTTGAGAAGAATCACTATTATCAATAAGGAGATCGTTGCCGTCATGGCTGTCGTCACTCTCATCGCTGGAGTCTTCATCAGGGTGGTCACCATTGGATGTGTCCATTTGCCCCGACCCAAGAGACGCCAAGTTGTCAGACCAATATTTTAGAGCTGGCTTAGAACCGTGCGTCTTGGATTTCTTTACCTACAAAAATGTTAAAGAAAAAATTAACAACAATGATGATGAGTTTCATTGTTTTAGCTGGTTTTAGCTAAAAATCTGTTCACATGCAGTATGCAAAAAATTCGTTGGCGGGGGAAAACCCGCCTGAAAACCCGGGTTTTTTCGTTACGGGTTTTTTCCTTACTTTAGGAGTTGATGGAGTTTCAGGATTAGACGCGTCAAGCATCGGTTGAAGAATCCTTTGGAGAGAACAAAAACAAAAGTAAAATTTACAGTACACATTTAATGCATACATAATCCTCATTTATTTACTATTTATTTATGCATTGTTATGAACCAATTACCTTCTCCGGGCGTTTATGAACCAATTATTAACTTGAAGTAGAGTTAGGTTTGTTTGGCCAGCGATTTGACGCTTTTCGTCTATTTCCAAACAATTTTAGAAAATAAATTGTTATTCATGTACATTATATTCAGTTACTGATGAGTCATCAGTGATGAAATGAAAAGTTTTTGTTCAAATGTTAAATGAAAAACTTGTTATTTACCTTCGGTAGGATATGGGTGCTGTAAAACAGAAAAAGAAAAATTGATTGTCAACATTCAGCACAAATACGATTGAAAATTTCGTTGAAACTCATGAAACAGCAAGTAGGAAATGGAAAAATAACATGAAATTGCATGGTGTAAAAATACTTACAACAATGTGCTGAAAAAGCCAAGAGCGCATTATAGAAGTTGCATGTTTAGGTAGTACGCCTCTTTTTGGCTTCTTCCGCCCCAAAAAGTCGTCGTCATCCTCAACCGAAGAAACAGGGGTTGGCGGAGCTAGAAACAAAGATGAAGCAAAATGTGGAAAAAATCCAAAAAATCTATTTACAAATCATGTATAAACATACTACACATTTTTATAGCTTTATTATTGTTTTCTTCTCAGAGTTGCCTTTGTTTTACAAAAAAACAACAAAGGAAACGAGAAAAGGGGCAAAAAGTCTATGTATATTACACATGTGTATAAAAAAACTATAGACATTGAACAGGAAGTTGGAAATAAACAAGACGAGAAAAGAATTCCCTGCCAATTGTCGCCAAACCAGACCCTTTCCACGAAAAAAATAGAAAAAGTGAGTAAGAGTAAATTTTTTATCTTTTTTAGCTCCTTACTTTGAACAAAGCTGTCTTGCGAGCTTGAGGGAGGGAGGGAATTGGCACCAATCTGACTTAACGGAGTTGAACCATGAATCTGATGATGAGTACTGCTGTTGCTACTTGTATTGTGGTCAGGTGACACGTCATGACCCAGGTTTTCAAGCTGGCTATTTGAATGGTTACTCAGATTATTATTGAGAGGAAGATGATGGTGATGATAGGCAGGAAGGCCAGTGCCATTTCCACCCCCGACACCTCCTCCACTGACTCCACCAACACCAACACCGCCGCCACCACCACCAGGACCAGTCTGTAGTTGGAAGACGCCGCTGTTTGGAGGAGAAACGGAAGCCCCGTCTCCGTTTGATGAGAACGAGTGATGAGGACTATTGCTGTGGGAGCTGAGATTTGCACCATTGTTTCCTTCGTAGTAGTCTGACCGGAGGAGATTCTCACTCTGCATTTTCCCCTTTAGGCAAGTTATATAGCGGTTGCAAAAGTCTTTACAGAGCTCCTGCACTTTATCCATCTCCAACAGATGAATCCTCAACACTTGAATGGCTTTGATCATCTGGGCATCGAATATTACAAAAAACTTACTTATATTATCATGGATGCCAAAATTGTTGGAATACGTCCAGTGAATTTATCAATACTTTACATGCATGGTTCAGAGAGGAAGATTAAGGGAACCAAGAGGAAGACAAATTATTATGATTCTGTGTAAATGAATATGTGTATGTGTAATATATACATTGTACATATGCATGATCGTCATGATTTCACTCACCAAGCCATCCACCTCAGGATCGTTGGCTAGGAACGATTTACCATCCCGCTCTTGATGTTGGACAAAGGCCTGGCAATAAACAGAACAGAGATCAATATTTTATGTCGTATATATGCGTACCAAAATTCATCCTCTCTTTTAGTCTTACATATACGCATCTATCCGATGTACACATGCATAAAATCAAATCAACATGCCAAATAGATCGTCTTTTCCTTCTCCTTGTCCCATAAAGTCATGTCATAAGTCATAAATATTGAATAATATTGTCTATCTGTATACAAACAAGGACCATCTCTCTACTTCATTCTTCTTCCGTTTTCCATAATTTTTTTCATTTTTATTATATTGCTATATTATATGCTATAATATTATGATATGATCAGTGATCATATCATGCTATTTGCAGATATTATTATTGATTGTTGGTAAGGCAGTTGGCAAAAAATGAGATGCTATAAAATTTTTATTTTATTTTTCAACCCTTTATGTCTTTTTCTTTTTTTGAGTTACGTACTTCCAAGTCATGGTGAAAGCTGTCGGAAATGGGAGAATCCGCCGCGGTTTGGGTTGCCATCTCGCACTGTAATACATTTACATATAATACATCATATTATGTAATACACGCATTATATTATGTGTAAAAAGATAAAATTCATCTTTCATCATTATTCAAAAACAGGGACAAATTTATGAGGCTCAAACATTTTCAAGTCCAGCTGATTGGAATGATCCAAATGATCCATTAAAACTGTAGTGTAAAGGATAATATAAGTAAATATGTATTACGTATAATAACAATGAGTGTTTTTCAAACCTTTTCAAAGAGGAGAGCCAAAAGAGGAAACAGGGGATGCCTATATGTGATAAAATATAGAATACGCAGTATAAAGTTAGATGAACATAGATGGGAGCATAAAATCAAAACGACAAAATGACAACGGCAACAACCACCATTGCAATGATGATAAAGTTTCACCCAGCTGACAGACAGGTCATGATTTATTTTGATTGATTACAATCTAACTCATTCATGTATGCATCTTTGATCTTTGTGTTCATCCATCATTCAAAGACCACACACATACATACACACACACAATATATATATAATTCTCATGACTTGAGTTGGTGAGTTATGCTCCATAGACCGATTTCCCTTCGTATAACTAAAAGTATCGTTCACATCTCTGCTCTCAAAGTTAACAAAGATGTGCATACACAACACCACAGAAAAAAGTCTTTGGTGTGCAGCAGACAATAATGATAATCTATTTTGTATTGAATGTATTTTGTATTGTTGCTATTAGTAGGATAGATGAAAGGGGTTAAGAATTATATCCAAACGATGACCATATTTTTTGCAAAACAACCAGTAAAGAAGTAAAGATCGTAAAATGAATCTGCAAATTATTCTAACAATCCATCATAATATTGTACACTGTACACATACATCTGGATATCTAAAAACACCTTCCAGGATGATAAACAATTTAGAATCCCTATACACTAATGATTAAAAAAGTTTCCCTACAAACCCTTACATTCTAGCTATTTTTACATTTTAACGTTTTACTCCTTATACAAAGGGAAAACGATCCGTGGAAAAAATAAAGTGACTTGCAAAAACAGTGAATAAACTGTATTGTACAAATGCAACATTATTTGATGCGATCAAAATTTAAAAAAAGATCATTCATAACATAACTTTTCATGTATTATGACTGTATAACAGTAAAAACTCTATGGGACTTACTTATACACGGCTCTCTTGTCAGCTTCGAACTGAGCCACGTCAGAATACTGCGAGTCATGGGGAGGGATGGGTTGGGAGGCATTGGAAAAGTCCCCGTTCTGCAAAAAAGAGAAGCAAAAAAATGTAGACTCTTTTAATATAAGTACACGCAATACGCATATTAATTTTAAATCTTTTGTGGGGTTAAAAAACTTACAATGGCCAGAGCGGCATCATGCTGTCCACTCGTGGGGACGGTTGAGGACTCGTAGCCGGGGGTCACCATCTTACTCCGGTCTTTCATACTTCGGTTTTTTAGTCGCATCAATAGGCGGGCCGAGGCCTCGTTCTTCCCACCTCATTCATCGCACCCTTTCCACAACTGGGCAATTTTTAAGTGTAAAAGTGTATTGTAGTGTAGTATTTCTTCTATTCTACTACTGCTTCCCAAACTCCTTTCTTTATTCTTCTCCAATTTTTTTCACTTTCTTTCCACCAACTCCAACAGTACAAAAAAGAGTAAGCTAGTTTAAATGCTTCTTCGTTTTTTTCTTCGCTGTTCTCTGGAGGATTTACGACGACGATCCTCCCTCTTCTTCTTTACGATAAATATTAATACATATACATACACTTGGATCAATTATAAGGTACAATACTTAATTCTCTTGCTCTGGGGTAAAACTGTGTATTTTACACACCCCTTTTGTTTCTCCTTGCTTCTAAATATATAGTTGAGCCTTTCTTCTCCCTTCACATTTCCTATTGGCAATTGTATAATGTAGATATTTTCTTGTGCTTGTGCATAGTAATATGTACTTGAGATTTTCACGGGGAATAATTTTCCGCTTTCTTCCTTTCGTTGCTCATGTTAATTCGGTTGATAGTCGCGCTTTTCGATTCCAGCTACAGGGAGAAAAAATACAAAGAGAAACATGTATTAAATGTATACATTATACATGTTGCATAGAGAGAAAGCAAAGATAAGGATTCTGCACTTAAAATGTAATCAAGTTCTCTTCACTAGATTATTCTGTTAACAACGACCTGCCGAGCACACTGGGATTAAATTTACAGTGTAATGACTCCTCTTTCTTTCTTTCTTTAATTTGCCTCTCCTTTCACGTACCATGCTGTCGCTATACAAATTCTCTAATTGAAGCCTACAACCCTCAATTACAAACTTTATACCTACATACATACATGCTTAGCACAGTACATGTGAACAAACTTGAGTAGCAAATCTGTTGATGTATAGACAAACTGTGCATTAATACAGAGTTTAAAGTTTTTGCCTTTATTCGCCTATATCCGCCGTGTGCAATTATTCATTGTAGGTACACATCTACAATCTACTTAAGCCTCCCGTGATACAATAAAACTATGTAGACAAAATGTATGTATTTTAAATACTTTTTGGATTGAGAATTGTTGCTCTCTACCTCTGCCCGTCCTTAATTATTACAGAATTATGTATAAAAAAATTGGGGAGCTACATCTACATTTGCTGTTGCTTTTCCTTGTGACAACGGTGGAAAAATTCCACGGCTTGTTAAATGTTAAATACGGCGTGTATAAAAGATTGAATCTGGATTCTTCAGATTTTTGCAGGTACACTTTGACTGGAGAACATTTAAATCCACAGGTCTCATTCATTTCAAAGGGGTATAATTGAATCAACCTGAAAAGGGGAAACGCAAAGCTGAGATGCCCCTCCGCTGCCTTTTTCCATGACGATGCCAAGAGCAAAAGGGCGAATAGACTCATGTTGTTCAAAGTGGAAGAATCGCAGTCAAAGACAAGTCAAACGAAAGCCCCGCTAAAGGCTGAATCGTAATTTTTAATTGAAATACGATCATTTTAATTTTCTTTCTATGACAAGACAAGTTATTCAAGTGTTGACCAGCTTCCGGCATTCGTTTTTCACAAAAGGGATATATGTATTAGTAGAAAGATAAAATGTCCTTATAGTTGTACATTTAAGTTATACATGTTGTTTATTTAAATACCTACTTTTGACCATTTATGGGGTCGTAAACTATCAAGTGTTCACAGATTCACACATTTTACTTTGGACAGTATTTTTGCAAGTCACTTATCCACAGTGCACAGTTGTAACCCTATACTTTGGTGTATATAAATTCTAAATACTACACAGTGTAAAAAGGTTGACAGCGATAAAAGAAAGCTCGTTTGTAGCAAAACATGCTCCAATTTCAAAGGATTCATCAATTTTCTAGTTCTCCCTATTTTTTCAGTATTATTTGCATTATGCATTATACATACGCTGAAGTAAATGTTTATGTGTAAATGAAAAAGAGGAGATTTGAGATAGAAGTCAAAGTCAGCAGTCATTAATTTTATCTTCAACTACTTGAATGTTCTATTACTGTGCGCAATCAACCAAATTTACGAGACAGATACACAATTTAGTCCGGATAAATATAATATTCTCATCTTCTCATCCCCAATCTTCAAACGGTCATAATCATATAATATGCATACATCATACATATTCACACAACATACCAGTAGAATTCATCATAAATGTTCATTAAGACTCACATTAGTGAATTTTAAGGCGTAAAAAACTGTGTACAGCACATGATACTTTGTTTTTTACAAGTATTTTACTAAACTATAAAATATGATCTTGAAACATTTTATTTTGTAATGTGTTGAGTTTAGTTGTATCGTCTTGGAAAATTTGATTAAAGTCCTCATTACACTATGTATAATAATAATAATGTTTTGATAACTATAAAACTTGCACGGAAAACTTGTTAATGTTGATCTTTGATGAATATCTTTAATCTTAATGCTTTCTGAATGCAATCTGTATTACACCGTATAAAATGATGATATATTATTGAACATGTCAGTTCGAGACATAATTTGAGTATATCAAGTAAATTACGTATGAATTGAATACAATCGCCCGTCATTATGATATCAAGAGGAACTAACAAACTAACATTAAATGGACTGTATTCACAGGGAAAAAGCAATTCAGCAGTTTAGACACATAAAACTGTTGGACACTGGAGAAAGATCGAGAGAGAGAGAGAGAGAGAAGAAGAGAGGCAAGAAAAAAGCAAAAGCAAGAGGAAGAAAACCAAGAAGATAAGAAGATAAGAGAAGGTCAGGAACGAAATTGAACTGTACACGAAATTCGACGACTTGCGCGTGCTTAATGTTACACACAAACTCATTAAATTAACTATGAACATTTTCGTAAAAATTTACGATTAGTACTTCCTCTCCTTCCATGTATATATATTCTATGCATCTGTACATAATATGTTCTTGGTTTCCCTTCTATCTGTTTTCTATTGTCACTGGATAGTCTCCAGACTTTATAGTCTGTTTTCTCCGTATACATACATAGCTACATACATACAGAATACAGAATAGCAACAAATTACTAGGTTTAGTTTCAATTACAAGTTAATATGCTACGGCTGATTTAGTGACAAATAACAAAAGCACATAACATAGCATGTATACATGTATAAAAGTAGGTTTCTATGCCCAATACA
Organism: Sminthurinus bimaculatus; assembly: GCA_034698285.1. NCBI lineage: Eukaryota > Metazoa > Arthropoda > Collembola > Symphypleona > Katiannidae > Sminthurinus > Sminthurinus bimaculatus. Next base: position 3,893 of record JAQIVE010001708.1, on the reverse strand, counting down.
CATGCACGGCGGGTAAAAAAGAGTGGACTGGACTATGAATTGGTATAGCCGTCACATTCACATTCATTCGCTTTTTTCTATGCAGCGAATCACTCGAGAAATGTGAAACTTTGTACGTTTGGTACACATAATACTAAATTTTTCTCTCGTCTTGAGCTTGACTTTGGGTGTTCTCTTCTTGTTTTGTCAGTCGTCAGTCGTCACACTAAACGAAGAAGACGAGGATTATAATGACTTGACGAATATAAAAAAACTTGAAACCCAAAAAGAGTGACACAAACAAGGAGTTAACTGCTGACAAATATTGTCGTCTCTATATACAGTAAAACACCATAGCTATATGTAGGTTCATGCTATAAATATAGCCCCACTCAATTCTCTTCTCCCATTTCCTTGTACAGTTGTTGTTGCATTATTATTTGATTATAAATTATTCATTCAAAGGAGACAAAGTCAATAAAATATTTGTCGCTTCCACCACACAACACAACATATTTATGTATACAGACAAAGGCCGAGTCATCCGAAAAATAAGAGTAATAATCATACAATAAAAATAATGGTAATAAAATCAAATGATGACAAACAAACGGGGAAAGGGAAGAGTATAGACTATAGACGAGAAGTCAAAGAGCACAGACAGTTATTTGCGACGAGGTACGATATATTTATGCGTATATAGATATATGCCAATAAAAGAAGATTACTGTGGGGAAAACATCAAAGACAAAACCCGACCCGATGCTCAAGGCTCTTTGCATTCTTACACTTATATGTGAAATGCACACACGGGTGTAAAACAAGAACATGCTGTTCAGTAGCGCTGGCTGCATAATTAATTTATGAAGTTTTGTCAATGTTAACTGTCTTTCTCCCTTGAATTTTTTGTATGTATGTAAATAGGTAATATATATTTTGCTGCATAATTTTCTTTAGGAAAAAGTCAGTGATATATTTAATATAATATACAATATATACAAGAGCGATAGAGAAAAGCAAGACCGTTGACACCAAAAGCGAGATGAGACAATGAGAGTGAAAGCTATTGTAAAAGTTGGACGCGAGTACTTGAGCTACATTGGGAATATACATAGAATATGGACGCTATGTAGTATGCTGGATATACTATGTAAAAGTTGAACTTCTAATTTGAGGAGTTATCAGAGCGCGTTGGACAAAGGTTAAGTAAGTCGATCAAATGGACAAGATGTCGTAGTTATACCGTAGTTAAAGTCGGAATTACGGAGCCAAGTACTCAATCAAAGAGGAGACGGGGAGAAATTTATAATAGGAGCGCATCCTATACACTACACGCTGTTAACTGTACACTGTACACATAGAATATAATAGACACTAGACGATACGAGACATTCTAGAGAATATTGGCGATATGGGAACCGTCGGTGAAATTTCACCCGCACCAGCTCCAGCTCCAACACTAGCACCAGGCCAAACAGCTTTAACTATCCCTTCTTGCTGTAGCTTTTGCCTTCTTCTTCGTCTTCTTCCCTCGACCCCGAAGGACCCATTTCATTTCTCTATTTCTCCTAGAATCCGATTCCTCCTCTCATTTCTCTTCAACTCTCTCCCTCTTCCCTTCGTTTCCTCATATAAAGTAAAGGTATATGCATATACATAGACTCTGTCCTTTCATTGTCTCTGCCTCTGTCTCATCTATGTAATATATATACATATACATACGAGTATATCTATGGCAATAGCCTTCTCCATCTCTGTCTCCCTCTCGCCAACTTTAAAACGTGATCAATAGGATAAATGGCTCTTTTCTTACTCAAACTCCCACTTCTTAACACACGCATTCGACATCATCCACACACAAACACATTACCGTCTCCTCCTTTGCTTTCTTTCTTCCTGTGTATACTCCTTGTTTTGTCCCATCTATTTAGAAGAGCGCTTGTCTGCTCACACAGAAAGTATGTATGTATTGTATAAAATATATAAATATGTATGGGACACAGGGAACGAAATGAAATGAAGAGACACCGCAACACACACACACACATACAACGACGGCGACAATTCCCTTTTTTCCTCGAGGCTCCACACTCACATGTCTCCTATTATTCTGGTTGAAAGTCGTCACTGGCATTGATCGCATTATAATAATGTATTTTCTACTTTCTCCCGTTTTTTGCCTCTATTTCTATGTACTCATTCCACGACGGGCAGCCAGGCAGGCAGGCAGACAGACAGGGATGACGATGACAATGAAAACTTTGTGTTTTGCTTTGTTTTCTCGCTACTTTGGTTTGGTTTGGCCAAGAAGCAAAATCAAAAGCAAAGAGGAACTATTTCTCTAGTTCTATTTCTGTCGGTTTCTCCGTGGCATCATCGTTACGCCCATGAATTTTCTACAAGATTTTCTCTCCACACATTCAACAGCCAAAATTCTGGGAGAACCAGAGAAATAAAGGCAGACAGAGGAAGAGAACCAAAATAAAAGGAATAATGTAGCAATAACATATTATAGAAGAAGAAAGAAAAAAGAGGGAAGGGATGAAGATAGAAAAAGATGGAAGATGAGAGAAAAGACAGGGAAACAGCAACAAGGACGGTTCATGAAATTCTCTGTGTTTTCCTGCTTTCCTTGGTCGTCTTCGCTCCTTCTTCGCTCCTTCTCCACAGTTCTCGTTCAAACACATAAACCATAAACATAAAACAATCATACCGGAGCTTGGACGGACTTTCTCCCTGTCTCTGTCTCTGGCTCAGGCTCTTCTGCCTTTCAAACCCATGGTATCCTCTATGGTAATGGTGTATATAATATTTTATGAGGGAGTGAAGCAATACATGAAATATAAATGGACAACTCCTTTCTTTCTCTCTTGTCTTTTGTGCCAAATCAAACTGCTAGCCTAGAAAAAAACGGAGAGAACCACGGCGTTCATTTTCTATGGTTTGGTATGAAATGAAATGATGCGATACGATATTATGATACGACACGGATATCATATGATATGATATGTTGTGTTCTGTTGTGTGTACACTTCAAGTCCAGCTTGAAGTCGTCATCGTCCTACATATGTATGTGAAAACTATGTAGGTAGTAGGCCGCGGCGTCCGCGTCAGTGTCAATAATGGGCATGGGAATGGGAATGGGGAGACGAGATGATGATACAAGGAAATGGACAGGTGTGAGCCAACCCACAGATAAATATACGTACATAGTACATCGAGAAATAGACCCAGAAACGAGGGAGAGAAAAAGAGATGGAAAAGGAATGGAATGGTTCTTTTTTTTCTCCGGTTATATGTTTGGTGGCAAAACCAAAACTGTATCAAAATCCAAAAGCCCATTTCAAAAAGGAAGGGGAGAGAAAAGTAAAGCAAAGGAAAACGTCCACATGCTCCCAATGTCTTTCTTCATCCTCTCGATTCAACTTTAATTCAACTTTGTACTCGAAAACAGCTTTTCACTCCCTCGCCTACATCGCATCAAAAAGAAACCAAGAAACAAGGACGATCAACGACTGACGAGATTGACGATGGACAACCAGACAACATGACGACCAGTCACTTTCCCATCAATTGGTAGATATCGACACTAGATACCTTAACTTGAGAAACCACAGAAAATTAACTTTTTCCGCAGCAGCAGTTTCGATATGATTCCATTTTACATCAACAGTGACATGATACGGACGGACAACAGACAACTATACATACAGCAAAACTCTCAGTTGTGAATTGTGAATGTATCGAACGTGTCTCAAATGTGTCAAACTTGCCATGTATTTGAGGCATAAACTGACCCAAGTGCTTAACACTAGATGTGGATCTTGATATGTACATTAGAGAAGAGCGCGGGATGGGATATCCCATCCCATCCCGTCCCATCCCGGGTTCCGGTACGGGATGGGACGGCGGAA
>JAQIVE010001707.1:0-23288 GCA_034698285.1 Sminthurinus bimaculatus | reverse complement strand
GTTGGTAAGTTTTTTAAGGTTCTTTTAAGTTAGATAAGGTTGCTAAGTTTTTTAAGTTTGCTAAGGTTGGTAAGTTTCTTAAGGTTTCTCCAAGTTTGATAAGGTTGCTAAGTTTTTTAAGTTTTTTTGGAATTTTTTTGAGCCCCTTAGTTACCTCAGTTAGTTACCTAAGAAATTTTGTTGGTCCAGTTAGGTAACTAGGAAAAATCCCAGGTTTGCACATCTCTAATTAGCATTCAAATCGTCTTTCATACAAGTTTGATTTTAATCCTTGTCATTTTGCTTTCTAGTAATTCCGTATGGGAAGGCTTCTACGAGGGTAAGGGATTCATGATTCCTTCTCACATTGTTGTTTTAATGTTGCCTCTGTTAACCTTAAATCGGGTTCATTTTTTTAAGTAACTACTTGAGGATGAAATCGGTGATTGTTGCGTAGCAACTGATGAGATTTCTGTACTTAATTTTAAATTGCTCCTATAAATAGCAACTGCCCCTGATTCGAACTCATCGGGGATTTCGATATTTCGATTTCCTTTCATTTCCTTACAATTTCCTTCCACAAGGAGTTAATTATCTGAATCCCAGAACAAAATACGAATACTGATTATATAAGTGATTGTTTTTGAATCGAGTTAATCCGAAAATAATACTTTTATTTTATCCAAAATAGGATCTCGGGAACGGAAACTATGCATTCACGTAATATTTTACGTTATTTTTGTTTTACGAATATTAATGTTATTTGTGTTATTATCCACAATATTTATGCATGCATGCATGTATATATGTGCATCCTTGATACAAACATGATTTATAATTTATAATTTAGGTACAAAAAATGTTACCTAATTACATAGTATTGCGTATTAATTATGCAGGTGTCAGCATGGAGAGCCAGAATGTATCTTAAATAGGATCCATGCCTGTGCCATAGACCAAGATTTGCCATTTAGCAAGCTCTTAGAAATGGTTAAATGTTCCATTTCCAACCCTCCTGAGACGACGGACAGTTGTGGGATGAGTGAATGTCCTAAAGGTGATATCCTACTAAAACAGCATGGAATCGAGACCAATCGACTAAGCCCAAGGTAAAATTTAAAATTCTATTAAAATAGACCATTATTATTGCTACGAACTTACTTTTCACTTTCACATCAATGATCAAGATCAAAGATGAAATTACTTTTATTTTGTGTTTTATTCATTTCTATAATATAGCATAAGCTTCGTCCCCACCATCACAATTGATAATAGTCAAAGTGATCAGAGCGAGATCCTTCGCAATTTCCACAATGTCCTAGTGGAACGTCTAACAGCGTAACCATAGAGAAGATTCTAATACAAAAATATAATACGAAGAAAAGTCTACATACATACATCATGATTGTACACCAGTATAACGAAGCCTTTAAGTAAGTTGTTCGACACGAAAAAAATATCCTTCCTTGCTCCAATTCCATTCCGGTTGATGTAAAGTGAAAGTGAAAGTGAGAAATTCCAATTTTTTAAAATATAACAGTAGCAATTAGTTTTTTAAATCCTCACCAACAAGATATTAATGATATTATTATAATATAACGAAAATCTAGTTGAATCTTTGCAAGAGATAATGAGAGTCTCTTAAAAAAGTCTTCTTATATATTGTAACAAGTCAACTCCTCAACTCCCATTAACTCTTCAAAACGAATTGAAAAAACCATGTCTTCAATTTTTGTTTAGTATACTACACAAAGATTACATTTTTAAAAACGAACTTATATGTACTCATTACAGTTGATTACAGTAGTATATAAAATCGTGATAGAATGAACGTATACACGATAATTTATATTAGGTACAAGTTATTGTTAAGTATATTATTAGTTATTTGTTTTCATAGATAAGATCAAAGTTCAAATATGTCTGATTGTTCATTTAGGTAGTATACGATGTACCGTGTATTCATTGTGACGTTGAGAATGAGATGAGAGATGGTGGAAGGAAAAGGTTGTGGTCTAGTCAATGTCAATGTAAAAGTGTGAATATGGCTGCTAACTTTTCTTCTTACTGTCTTTTGTCCATGTTATGTATTCCTCATTTTTTCAATTTAAAATAGTATATAATATGTATAAATTGTCTTCTACAAATACATTAATTGTATTGTGTTTTTGTGGGCATATGAACATTATAATAATAATCATGATTTAACGTGGTTATGACATGACACAAATATTCGCATGAGATGTAAGATAAATGAATGAATGAATGAATGAACGAGCTGAATAAAATAAATCAAGAAGTATACGCAAAAACATCATATAAAAAAGTTAGTTTTGTCAGAAACACGTTACAAAATGTTTTATTCCGTATTTTCCAGTTTTCATTGACATATTATATTATTATCATTTCCCCCATCATCAGACAACATGAAAATGAAAACTAATCGTAATCTTAAGACGAAACAAATCTCCCACAAATCATAATAATAATATACATATGTAGTATCTTCTTTCACTATCTTTTTTTTACCTTTTACATAATAATATTATTATTGTTCTACCTCCAATCCTATTCGTATATCATAGTTTGTTTTTACATAATAATATCCCTCAAATCAACATAATATAGGTATAAACATAACAAATTAAAGTATTAATCGTATTTTTATCATATCATACCAAGATAATAGATAATAAACGTCCATAATAACATTGTAACTAAATTCAGTCTTATAAATTTATTGTTCACAATGATTTACCAACAAAAAGTGAAAGAAAACAACAAACTATAATTAAATTCGTAATATGATGTGTGTTTGTGTGTAATATGTGTAATATAAATAACGTTTCTCGTTTGTTTGCTTTTTTTCTACTAATAAATTATTATATAATTACACACCGAAACTTGACGATAGATATTTTGTAAACTTTTTGTAGTTTATAGTAAAAAGAGAGTATGTAGTAAGAAATAATGTAACATGTAACTGTATGTTAAGTACGCGACAAGACTATAATAAACTATATAATAAATAACCAATAATAACCGCATATTTTACGACTTACGATAATCGATAATGTAAAGTTATACCAAAAATCACGCTCGAATGTCAAATTAAACGTGTCTACCTATACTTAATTAATTTGTTTTGCACGGTTGACGAACGTATAAAATAACCTAAGTATTTAATTACCTGGGAGAAAACGAAAACGACAAACAATGGGAGAAAGCGATTAACCAAAAATAGTCCCATATTTGGACCACTATATCGTAAAATGTATAATCGTACTATGTGTATAATATTATACTCTAACTTCTATAACCTACAATATTACGTTTTATATAATCATTGTCCATCACGAATCACTAAACACATCATAAATATCTATCTATTAAGTAATGCTATAATATGTAGTAAATAATAGACAAGTTCTGCAAACTCGGCAACGAATCTGTATTTTTTGGCTTTTGACTTTTGAGGTTCGAAAAATAGAAGCACTATAAAATATTCATATTATTATATTCGTACACACTTTTTTGAAGACATTCTTTTTCTCGAATCTCAAAGGTCAAAAGGTCAAGTCAGAACTGAGCTTGATAGAAGTTCTCTAAAATGTCAATGTTATGTATTATATGTATATAGACTTTCTCTTCCTTTGGATTTTGGATTCGTATTTAGTACATCATAATGGTTTATATTTTCTACTTTCTCGTATATGTAAGTATAATATGTACTGTACAAACTTTTGCATTATCTGTATCTCGATTATTATTCTGTTAAATTTTTAGTTATAGATAAATGTACCTACAATATACTATTATTTGTTGTTATTATAATATAGTTTCGTATTTCTTTCTCCTGTTTCTTAACTATACTCTATTTTACGTGACGCAGACGAGTTGTATTTTAAATACGTTTCAGTATGTTTCGGTTTTATACGTGCTCGGAAGTAAAAAATAAATTCCAGCCAAAAAAATAGCCTGTTAAGATTTTAGCGATTAAACGTCCTTACATTATTCTTATAATAAATATCCCTTGTATATTGTATATCCTTTGTTTGTTTTATTGGTTTATATTATTATATTAAAGTTTTTAGGCATATGGAATGTTTTGCATTTTTGCATTTGTCAAGTTCAATTCAATCGGCAAGCTTTTTCATATTATTACTCTTAGGTTTGTAGTTCACAGCTATTCATAATTATACAATACTCGTAATTTCCAATTTGAAAAATTATTTGGGTTCAGAGCAAATGATATCAAAAACAAAATCAACTAAATACTATTTAGTATACATTATTTTTTCATAGTTGATTTCATAGTTTGATACATATAGTTTAAGTAGTTTCTTGATACTCTCGTTCAAGTTAACATTTTATTTGATATTTGATATCTTACGCCTCTTGTGCATTAGGTACTTTCTCCAGGAGAAAGCAGCTAGAGAATTCTCTTTGGATATTATTGTTATAATAAATACTAATTTTTATATTTTATGTGTACTTACACATATTTGCATTATTTGTTTCTTTTTGCAACAAAATAATAACTATATTATATTATTGTTTTGCAAAGCATCATTTTTGAATATTATAGTCTATTTATAGATATAATGTTTACTGTAAGTAATCAAATCGCAAGAGGAATAATTATTACATCGCATATGAAACGAACACACTTATTTACTTACAGAGAGACAGACACGCACAAAGACACTACACACGCAGGCCATAGTTACAATCTATCAGCATTTTTTTAATTAAATACGATCCTACCATTATTATTACTACATATTATTAGTAGTAAAACTCAATTTTGTCAGTCCTACTCAAATGAAACACATGCCTAACCTTTTAAGCCTTCCCTTTTTTTCACTTTGGTTTGCTAAAAGGCTAAAGTTTTTATGTATTGCATTGAGATTTGAGGCAAAATCGACTTGTATATAGTTTTTATACCTATTTCATTAAATGTATTATGGTTTGTCATGGATAAATCATCAGCCATTATATTTCATATTATTTCATATAGTTTCCCCTTACAGGGGTATGTGTATTATTTTTGTTCTGTTCCTAAATAGAGTTGGTAATTATATTTTGTATCAATTTAATATTCCTCTTGCGTTTCTTGAAGCTACATCAGAGCATTATTATTGATTATTTTGTATAAATATATAAATCATGTCATTCAACATGTTTCCTGAATATGAATCATAATGATTGATAGCACAGTACTTCATGTCTACAAGTTTAGCTCAAGTAAAAGTACTGACGAGTCGTCAGTGACGACGAGTACAAACTACGCCCGACGAAAAGAGAGAACGTAAGTAAAAGTAAGTATTTATGTATGTATTGTTAATTGTTATTGTGTTGCCTGTCTTTTGGATAACAAAAAATACTCTACCGTATATGTATGTTTAATTTATCCCTAAATAATAACCATATAAGTAAGATGATAAAAATCACGTTGGAAAATTCACTATACATAATAATAGTTTGGATTTAAAGTGATGTGTGTTGCGTAATATATATCTAGCTAATACCTACAACGCTATACATAACTATTTAATAGGGTTTTGGTTTTACTAATACATAGTATAATAATATAATGATATAATAGTTCACAGTTGACGACGATAAATTAATATAAATAATGATGATGATGCTTTTATAATTTGTCTTTGCATCCGGAAGATTATACACATACAAGCTTGTCGTTTTGATTGTTGTATACAAAATGATAATAAGATATATAACTTATTGTTAATGGGAGTGATGATGAAGATTATCTACACTTTCATTATATAATTACTAATACAATACACGAATCAATCACGATTTTTTAAGAGCTATTTAACCATAAGTCCACACTTACGTTCATATATTACTTTATACTTAAAACTTAAAAGTCATTCATTGTATTATTTTTTTAAATTATTGAATATTATTTGATTAAATAATATTCTATATACCAATCACTAGTACTATACTATATTTAGCTATATAGTATGATAATTTTAATATTTAATTAGTAATATATGCACACTTGCGGCCCTGTGCAAATTTTTGGTTCTTTATCATTTATAATATATTATATAATATTTTATTTTGTAGTATACATGATGATGATAGAGTTTCCCCACTTCTCCCTCATACTTCCAGAATAATACTCAAATAATAATAATAGAGAACAACAAACATGGAACAACATGCAAACAGTTATAATTATATAACATCTCCCCTTTTCATTGTTATAACGGTGCTCATACATTATTATAACAATAATTATGATAATGCTATAAACTCCTCATAAATGTAATAAAATATAAATAATATAGTGACAATAACCAGTAACAAGGATAATAAATAAATAAATAAATAATAATAATAGTACTGTTATAATACTATTACTATACATACCAAGAGAGAGTAAATTATTGAACACCAAGTAATAACAATATATCCTAACATGGAAGATAATAGTTCATTCTATCTTGGAATAATAATAAATAACAAGTTAACAATAAGTGATATTTGGTGGTATATTTGTGTAATAAGTTATGAAAAAGGAAGAAAGTAAGGTAAAAGATAAATAATAAATAAGCAACAATATAATGCAACAACAAACAAGTGGATGAATCAAGTAAGGAAAGTCACTTTCTCCTAAGCTAATCAAGTTGATTGCGAAACTGGAAATAGACCATTGGCAAAAAAAGGAAAGGATTCAGAACGCTGCTGAGCTGCCTTTTTTTTATACAGAAAATTCGTTATGACTTAAATTATCAATTCCTAAATAAATAAAATCCATTAGTAAAGCTCGCATTTGACCTCTATTCCCCATAATATACCGCACATATTTTCGATCGTAAAGACTAGAATGTTCCAAACGTTGTCAACACCAAAGGCCAAAATAGCAACAAAATGTTTATGCAATCTGAAAGCTAACTGTCTCCATCATAAGGATTATTTGTTGCTGTACTTTCCTTACTTGAATTTGAATCAGAAAAACACTTTAAAACTTTAACAATAAAAAAGGTAAATAAATAATAAATATAACGGACAAAAACTAAGTTAGAATTATTTCACACACTATTCGTAAAATCTACATAACAAAAAAGACCATGCAAAAAATTTTAATTCGGCTATATCCGAAACTGAATAATTCAATAACAATTTACAAGACAACCGAAATGAGTTATCCCATCCAACGAGGAGTAATAACATGAGACTAATTGAATCAATGATAAATAATAAAGAGGATAAATGAACGATAAACGAAAACAAAAAATTATAAATAAATAACAAAATGTGAAGGAGAAAAAAGCAAGAGAGTCCTAGAAGGAGGTTAAATGGAAGTATGTATGATGCATCTGTATACATTATCATATTGTATAATATATGCTATTTAACTTAACAGTCCTAAATAATTGTTATCAAATTTTATCCAAACCTTTCCGTTACCAAGTAGACGAGTTTTTTCTTGCCTTTGTAGCTACATTTAATAGATTCGACCAGAGAAGAAAATTGTCCAGAATCACCGGCCAGAGTGAAGCTCTCCTTGGCTTTACTAAGGAATTCAATAAAGTCTGTGTAGTGTCTGGGACTGATATGAGTTAGGCGAGAGTGAACCGTACCTATAAGAGATCATTGAATGAAAAAACAATATGCTATTATATAATATATCTATAATATCAAATGATTTAATTGTTAATCATAACTTAGTGTAAGGATTTTATTGTGTACATACAAGAATAAGGAATTATAAATTAGATAACATGACGTACTGATATAAGCATTCATTGTCGATTCTTTGAGGAGGGTTAGCTGAGGAGACTTATCATTCGATGAGACAGATCGACGGAGAATCTCAGAAAGGACGTTGGCACATTGAACATTCTTGATTATCAACTGAATAAACTGTGTATTTGCAGATTGGCGAGGTAAAGAGTAGTACAGTGAAGTTGACCTATTCAAAGAAATATTGATTGACGATTGTTATTACTTATTATCTATTTTAGTGGTAGCATTATACTTTTTTATGTTTACAAAAATCCTCATATTGTTATATCGACTGAGAAATTAAAGAAGAATAACTATAACTCATAACTCACCAGTGAATATCAGAAACTGCTGGATGAGTATCCTAAGCAAAGACAAAAACATTTTATACATTAGTAAATTGGTCTGAAGAGGAGTACATATTTACTTTAAAGCGACAAAAACATTTTCAACCCATAATTAATAAGGTACATATAATAATAAACTTATAGGTTGTGTGATTGATCGCTTACTTGATTGTATCCTATATGAACATTTTCCATTGCTAAAAGAGCAAGTTTATAGGCCCGAAGAGGATATCCCCTGTGCTCCATGTACCTAGCTATCGTGAAGAGTTGCTGACTATTCATACAAGTACTGGACGCATCTAAAGAAATAACAAGAAATATATATTTTATATTTTAAATTATTTTACAATACATGGCACATGACGAGCAAGTTTTTCCGATCAAAACTCATTGAAAACTCATCAAATTAATTTGTTTTAGTAAAAGAAAGCAATTGCTAATCCCTATTGTTCATTAGTTAATTATAACCACGTAACTTACCCACGACAATCTGGTACGCGGTTTCTATAATTGAAAATAATTCCAATGAATTAATTACTTTGTATTTCCGATGATGATGATGATGATGAATAATGAATAATACCAAGTACATAGCAAGTTTCTAGTAACAATATCAAAAACATGATAATTAATAGTTAAAATATTACCAAAGGCAATAGGTTCTGTTTCACAAAGTGTCAGAGCATTGAGAGCACAGCTTGGAGGATCCTAATTTTGTAAAATTAAACAAAAAACGAAAACATTTAAAAAACCATTATTTGAAATACAAGATAATGGTTAAATGTGTATTCCACATACACTTAACCTATCTTATTTGAAAGAAAACACAGGAAATCGTAAATCATACCTTTCTAGCACAGTCAATGGCTAGAGATCGAGCACACATAGCGATTTCTTCTTGCTCTCGTGGAAGCATTCTTGTGCGGATACCTCCAAGAGTTCTAGTTTCACTCCCGGTCCCAGAACTTCCGGCAGGGGTGCTTCCACCCATTATACAAGAGGCAACAGATCCCACGGCTTCAGCAGGTGTAAAAAGTTCAGCCCAGTTTCTCAAAATTAATAATACTCCTTCTAGTCCTACTTCTGATGCACAATTTACCACCCATCGAACCATTTCCCATCGACGACGATGAACAGACTGCTTGAGGGTTTGTCGTAAAACTTGAATTGAAAAAAAAACCACACAATTACTTTAATACTTGGCTGACATACACTGTATTGGAGAAAAATAAAAATAATAATAATTGTAGCTGTATGATGTGTGAATAATCAAATTAAATCAAATAATATTTTTTCACAAAACAAAAAACTTGATTGAATACCTTGAAGTCCCAATTTAAATCCCACAGAGATAAGTCCAGAGTTACTACTACTACTACTTGAGCCCCCACTAGAAGAACTGCTTCCACTGCTATTCTTCCACCCTCCATTATTAACATAACTACTAGAACTACAGGGATTAGTTCCCCAAGTAGTACTATTATTATTCCAATAGTTATTTGAACTGCTACCACCACTACTGCTGCTACTACCACCAGCGGCCCAACTGCTGCTTGAGCCAGTAGCGTAGGCTGAACATCCAGAGAGACAGGGTCCGCCAGAAGAAGTCGAAGTACTCCCAGGATTATGATTAGTTACAGTAGAAGATGAGGATGAAGCAGTTCCGCTCATATTTGCCGTAATAGTTGTTCCTTCCCCTCCGATGCGTAAGCAATCTTGAGCGAGACGAAAAAGATGTGAAGAACTATGCACATGCTGACTACAATATTCCATTACTCGTTCCAACTTGTTGTGATCATACTTGTACGTGTTGAGCATGGTACTTGCCAAGTTACACTGTTGAACTTCAACGTGACCCAGAATATACCAACGTGGATAACGCCTGACGAAAAGACTTCCCTGACCATCATGGCCGTCGTCGAGGAATGCAAGTCTCATAGCTCGAAGTCCCACTTTAAAGCCCAACTCTGGGTCAATTGACTGGAGAGTGACAAATAAATACTTTGCAAAAGTGTGCATTGGCCAAATGCCCGGATAAATGGAGCCTCCGAGACCAGAGTTGGAATTATATAAAAGAGTACAAATCTCGACAAGTTTCAACTTGATATCTTCCGTCAGTTGCAACTCCCCCAATTTGTTGATTATCGACTCTTCCAGGCGAGTTGCTTTTTCTAGTAACAAGAATGGCAAAGACATAATGTTAAATTGAAATATTATAATGAAATTATTATCATTACCATATTATTATGATTCACAATTCACATTCTAATATTCATTCTTCTAATACCTTGTGCATATGCTGTTGCTGGTGGTCGCCTTGACTCCCCTAAAGCTAATAAAGTAAATTCATAGGCTTGAACAACGTTGTCTGAATTTAGAAGGGTATTATAAACGGGTGTATGACAGTCGAAGGGATGACCCAGTAGCCCATAGTTCAGTTCATGGTTACTCAGTTTATCCTACGATACGAACAAAAAAGTAAGTGATTATGATTTTTTAACACTATTTTATAGATAGCTGTATACGTTATATCAATGCAGTAACTTGTAAATTATGGAAACTAACTCTTTTGTTAGACAAAAGTAAAATGGTACCTTATTCGGCGGACTCATACATGGTGAACTAGATACCATAAATTGTTTCATGTGAGAGAGAACAGAGAGAGCAACTTCAACAGCCTCTGCAAATTTGAAAGAAAAAAATATTCATGAAACATGAAAATGGGGGGTTCATTTACGACAAAAAACTAGTACAAAGTTAAATAAATGATACAAATATTTGATACATAAAACAGTGAGACACGAACCTGCATTAAAACCATGAGAGCATAAAGCATCAACTCTAGCACACTCCATTGGAATGTCTGTAAAAAGGAAAATATCAACATTACATCAATAACTTAAAATCTGAGGTGTGATAATAATCTGATAATAGTTTATATTTTTTGATGCATGTTAAAGTCATGCCTTTGAGTTTGATTCCTTCTCGTTTCCCCAAGCCCCACACCGTATCCAAGCATTCTATGGCTCGATGAAAGACACTTTTTAACTTGTACTTCCTACGTCTCTTTACTGATGAATGACCTCCAGTATTTGCCTCTGAAGATGTGACTTCAAACTCTTCGCTCTCATGACAGTCTTCGGTCGGACAGTTATTGTGATTGGAATATTTGAGCAACAGCTTTCGATTCTGTTTTCTATCCGCGTCCGTCATGCAAGGGTTCATACAGATGCAAACCCAAAGATTTATCAGCTGATCCCATAGAATTCTATGCTTGTCGGATAGAGGAGTTGATGTTGATTTCGAAGTAAATAGGCGAGGATCCGTTATAAACTCATAAGTTATTAAATTTAGGAGGCGAGGAGCATTACTATCCCTTGATTTTAGCATTTCTCGTACCTACAAGGAATCAAAATGATCATTATTTGATTAGAATAACTGCCTTGTCTCATTAATCCAACAAACGCGCTGTAAATAATACTTTCACTCAAGCGCATATATGTAAATAGTCATTTGATTCACTTACCTTGTTGAAAAGATTGCATAGCTGTTTGTTTGCATTGTAATAGAGCCCTAAAAGAAAAAGAATTTAAAAGGTAAATAGTAAATAGGTCTTCAGAATACATAATACGTACCCTAACAGTTCTTAGTTTACCAAATTTTAACAACTGTAAAATATAATATGACTGTTTTTGATTTCACACAACTCAAATTGTATTTTCCACATACCTTGTGACAAATAGTTTCTCACTTGCTCCTTTACTTGTTCCTCATCAAAGGCCCAGCTATTAGATGGAACAGAAACAGCAATACAACGTCAAATATTGAAGTTTTAATGTTTAAATTGATCAAGGAGTCATTAAAAATGAGCTTAAATGAGTTTATTTTCATTTCATCTGCTCTTTACCTATGACGTTCATTATAGGAAGGTCCTGCAGTCGGGTCAGAGGCCCCTATTAAACAAGGAAGAATAATAATTATTGTTGTTAACTTTAACCTTATAACTTTATTTATCCTGTAACTATACACTTCTTATGGTTAATGTTTTTGAGTTTGATGAACTCAAGTACAAGTTAAACTTTAAACTACCTGGAATAGAATTAATAGATGAATTAGAATTGAGTAACTGATCAGTCAAGTTCTGAGCCGTAGGAAGCACATCTTGGTGATCGGAGATTATATACTGCACCTAATAAAACCAAATTACATATACACACATTTATATCATCAGTAATGAAGTTAGAAATAAATCATAAATGGTAAATAGTCTTAATAATATGACATATAATTAACATGCACAACCCCGAGTTATAGTTCCCTCCATTGCCTTTAACCATAAACTACAATAATATCATCTATACCTAAGACTATATAGTGTGTTTAAATGACGATAAAAATACGTACAAGTTTCTGAAGTTGTTCTCGATTCAATTGTAATAGTTGATCTATATAGGTAATAATCAGAAAACATACATAAATATTCTATATAATATAAACATCATTTTACCATTAGCATGTTTCCAAATCAAAATGATTATTATTCCCAAAATGTTTTGAAATTCAAAACAATAAACATAATACATATATTCCTTTTTATTACATGTTTTGTTTTTGTTCTCTACCTGAAATGGGAACACGAAGGTTGACACTTGACGCGAATCGAATACGGTATATACTAAGGGCAACAATGTGCTCACACCAGAAAATTTCTCGAGAACCACAAGTGCAAGATGTGGAGGTTATCTTACATCTGAAAAAAAAATGAAAACAATAAGTAAATTATTACTATTATCTATTATACCAAATGCTTGTACAATAGTTTTTAAGTGCGTTTTTTTGGAAAGTAAATTTTCTTTCGTCTTTCGTCAAAACAATGCCGGTTATATTACACTATGATGAAATGAAAGGTATTACACAACATATTAAATATTTAATGACTTCAAACTCACCGATCAAAAGAGAGAGAAACCCGATGTTTGATATTATTGTTATTACTGTTACTAGTACTACTACTGCTACTGCTTGAAGTATTATTATTATCGCCATTTGGAATACTTTCAACTGTCCCAACAGTTCCTGTGAGGTGGAAACCTAAAGCCGCATAAAAATATGGCATAAGCATTATCATTGTTAAATAGTTGTTGCTGTTATGATTTCTTAACTTTTACATATGACAGATATGTTTCACACAACAAATAATTTCTTGAAATAAAATGAAATAAAATCTAAACAAAGTAGGTTTTTGCGTTTTTATTACCAATTTGTAATACATTTCCAATGAGTCCCCCATGTTCAACAATACTAATTCCTTTGTGGAATGGTAAACACTGGCTACTTGAGTCATTTGTGAAACTACTGTAAACGTCAAACCAAAGGAAGCAACAAAAAAAAGAGAACAGTTTTACAGTAAAATTTCCAATCATGATTATATAGTTTTGTTTGTAAAAACACAATATGACCATCAAATGACAATTTTAATATGTGTATAATGTATTATAACTAGATAGATCGTACCTGTACATATAAATGTCCTCTTCTCTCCGGGGAAAAGAATGATAAATAACCTTTTTCTGAACAGGCTCAGGTATTCGATTGAATCGCTCCTCAATCAGTTGAAATGGAATGTTTTGACCAACATATAAACTACAACAGTCTAACAGGGATTTTGGGCTCTTTCGATTCGGACTATTACTACCACTATTATTACTAACGACAATATTATTATTATTACTATTATAATTATTGCTCTGATTAATAATTAACTCCATCACTAAACTGGATATCTGCTGCTGCTGCTACTTCTTCTTCTTCTTCTTCTTCCGTTTTTGGTTTTGTACAGATACAGAATTTCATATAGATTATTGATTTTATTGTAGATTTTAGATATTATTATATATTATTTA
This sequence comes from Sminthurinus bimaculatus, assembly GCA_034698285.1. NCBI lineage: Eukaryota > Metazoa > Arthropoda > Collembola > Symphypleona > Katiannidae > Sminthurinus > Sminthurinus bimaculatus. The sequence continues at coordinate 9,292 of JAQIVE010001707.1, read as the reverse complement.
TAAGAATAAAGGCGAGGAAGAAGAGAAATTTGATTTGATACTGACATCAAATGCATAATATATATAGATAGATGGATAGATACCTATATTATTAATTATTAATAGTTTTATTAATTATTAATACAATTATACAAGAAGAAGGAAAAGAGGGGGAGGAGGTCGATCGGTCTCGGTCGATGATTGATTGATTGACGATATAATAATATTCTATATATATATATATATTGTAAGTATCTATATTATACTAGCTTTTTAAATGGTAATGAATGATAATGATGATAATGCTAATGATGATGTTGATATTCTCCTTTTTAATAACTCAAATTCATACTTGCTCGCTTATATATATTAGTTAGTTACTTAATACGTGTACGTACCTACTTAATAGTTAGTTTTATACTTTTATACTATACGATTACTGCTACTACTCCTATATTATTATTATTATTATTATTACTCGGTGTTCTATTATTGTATGTATTAGAAAACATGTTTTCTAACAATAGTATAATAATATAATTCGGTATACACACACTCACACACAAACACACACACCACCGAGTTGAGTTGCTCGTCTATAACATGGTTAATTATTGTTGCTTCATGACTACCATGATAATAATAATATAATGTGGTATTATTATACTAAAAAATATTTAAAAAATTAAGTTTAAAAGTCTTCGTGTCTCCGTTCTCCGTGTGTAGAGTAGTGTGTATGCTGCTGTGTAATGTGTAAAAGTAAGTAGTAGTAGTATTTTTATGTGTGAGTGGAGTGTGTTGTTCTATAATGATAATATTTCTTTCTCGCAGCGTTTGTGTATAAAATGCATGGATTTCTCAAACGCGACGACGCATGTTTTAAATGTCCATATTATTATTAAAGGGCTGACGATACAGGCTTCGTCCCTTCCAACATTGTCACTTTTTTATGGCCAAGAATTCCCAAATGTAACCATGTACCCAGTACCCACCAATATGCGAGGTTTTGAATGGAACAACTTTGTACAAGAATTTTTTTTAATTTTTTACTCGATATAAATTTGCATCCAGCAATTAAGGATTTTCTCCCTTAGTCAGCCAGACTTTCCTGATTAAATATTGATCGTCTCTATCTGTCTATCTATCTATCTATCTAGCGCTCTATTTTCTGATCAATCATTTTATATTATAAATGTACAGTCATGAATAATATATAATAAAAAAATAGGTCCATTTATATAAAGTGTCTGTGTACGTGTGTACACAAAAAATGGGCATTGTATTTTTCAGAAAAAAAAGGGAATGAATTTTCCCATTCATGCCAAGCAAGAGAGACGGACCAAGCAAGCAAGTGAGAAAATATCGGTAATCAGTATTCTTGTTTTACCATGTATATGCATACATGCATAATGCATAGCATACACTTTTATATTCAGTATACAGTATCAATTGCCTGACATGACCAGGACCAGTCAAAGGCAGATAGCTATTCTGTGTATATGTATCATGTTGTATTTATACATGAATAGATAAAAACGAGATAGAACTTTGAAGGCTTTGCAGCGCTTTGCATCATAAAAAAGGGATTAAATATGGTTTTATGTTTTATGTATCGAGAGCTCTAGAAGCTAGAGAGCCAGGGCCTGTTTGACTGTATTATATTTACATATAAAGTAGAGTATCTATAATTTATCCCTGTTTTCTCATACGCATACATTATATAGATTGCTGTGGGGGAAATTAATCAAGAAAGAGAAAAAAAAATTCAATAGTAATTAAATGTCGCCTACTCTAATATCCAAAGTCTCATTTTCGATGCAAAGTGCATAAAAGATCTTCTTTTTCTGAATCATCATAATCATCGTATATTTCAATATTTTGTGTACCTAGTTGATGACAATACAGAATATTAAATACACAGTAACATATTATAGAACATAGAACGCTGTTTGGTGTGTATTGTGTATAAAGAAAAACATTGTGAAAATAGTAAAAGTATAAAGTACTAATCATACAAGTTAAGAAAATAGATAGTGTAGTTAGTACATGGTATGTACTTTGTACAAGTTGCATACAGTACAACAACATATTTATTTAAACATGGTTTAAAGTCGTAAAAGAACCACATGCAACAAACTGGTATTAATTGTCTAAATATAATAACAACAAAAAAAATAATCATATATATTATATTATTATATTATATGGGCATTTAATACAAGGACCAACTCACCAAGACCATACCATATATATAAATAACATAAAACCGCATTTAAGTATATTATGTGTAGCATAAGAGAAGGGAGAGACTGATGAAACTTGTATTTAAAAAATAAGATGAAAAACTAGTAACTAGTCATAGTCAATTGAAATGCAAAGAAGGAAGCGTATAAAAAAATATTGTACTTGTTACTTGCAGCTAGTTATAAATTATATATATATAGTAAGTTAGTTATCTGTTATCTATATAACATGGTTAAGGTAGAGAGCATTCCTATGAGATGAGAGAGATGCGATGAGATGAGATGGGAAGATGCGACTTCATGCATAACGAAAATGACAATCCACGGAAGGAAAAAAAACAAACAATGTCCTTTAGGCTTTACTGCATGACAAGTAACTATCAAGTCAGTACATGGGCTCAACGTTTTTCATGTTATATATGTACATACTCGGGATGTAGATCATGAAAACCGTATTAAAAATAATATGGTTGTTTTCTATTTGAATTTTTCATTTTTCTCTATCGTTTTTTCTACTTTTTACCACTGTGGAATCGATTCGGACTCAAACTCGTAGCTACAGTTATAATCTGTAGAAACTACTTGTGCCCTGTCCGTACTTTTACAAAAAAACCCCTGAATTTTAATGTCCTTGAACATTATTAGTCTCAGTCTTTTGCTTTCGCCATATCTGTTATGTATGTATATCATGGAGAAACTTTCTCCAGGAGAAAGTGAAAGGAGATCCAGAATTTCTATTTCACGTTTACTTTATGTACTTTTATAATTAATTTGGCAATCAAGGACATTAAATACTTGCCTACTCTTAATTTGTTTTTAACTATTGACCATTTCAAAGTATTTTAAAGTTGAAAAAGCGATCACAACTTAACAATGCCTGTACAGTACTGGTAAGCATCTGGTTAGCGTCATGAGCTGCGAAACTTTTGCTTATCGTATTATAAGCAGATTATATAGCATGATGTCACTATAATCCTGAATATAAGTAAGGATGTACTTACAGGAGGTAAATACATATGTATATTATACATACATACTTACGGGAGGAGCAGGGAGAAAATATTTATTTACGTGCTTTTGTTTAGAATAGTATGACTATAGCTATAGTTAGCGTAACTACTACTGCACACTACACACCACACACACATACTTACTTATTGACTGAAACCTCACAATAAAAGTGGATCATTATTTCATTTCGTTTTTCTTGTCAAATGTTTGTATTATAATATAATGTGATTTTGGTGATTCCTTTCCGTACTTACATAGAAAAATAACCACTGTATTTTTGTAAAAAAAATATATTTTAATAGAGAATAGACCACCGCATCGTGTCGTATCGTGTAAAAACCTAAACCTTATTCTGCCTTAAAAAAGTAATTGAGATAGTGTTCACCTATTACCTATGTACTAAAGTATACAGTATACACATACTTACAGATAGAAATAAAAAAATATTTTTTTACTTGCACGAGGAATATTTAACAACGTGAGTAAGCGACGGATATGGAAAATTCTGAAAGTGAACTTATAGTACCGAAAAAATTGAGTAACCCCATTAAAGGTATTGCGTTTTTAAGCATTTAATCGTGTTTTATAAGAGTTTTTAGGAACATTGCTATAAAGTAAACTATAAACTACGTCATTTGATATCAAAATAGCCATATGAATTAAATGGTTTTTATTTCATTTTGTTAGATTCATCTACGCGGAAGGAGTTACACCGAGAATTACTATTTCATCAAAAAATTGGAAAGGTAATGATTCTATAAATATACATACAAATTGCAGTTATCATTTAAGTAATGCATTCCATTTTGAAAACCACTAAGGGCATATAGAGGTTGAATTAATTTAACTCAATCTGTGTAATATTTTGCATTAATTGTATGTTGTATCGTAAATCGTAAATGTAGAATGATTTGATCGATTCGAACTATGTATAACAACTTGAATTGACCTTGACAAACCCATGTCTCTGTTTCAGTCGGTACTTGGACAAAAAAGCGAGTTACAGAAGGTGATGGAGTCTAAAAAATTTGTGAAAAAGCCCACCGCGGACCAAAATGAACCCGAATTTTTATCCGTACATCGTAAAATCTCGGAGAATCGCAAAATTTCGCATGATAACTCGTAAAAAATCCGCTATATTTCAATAATAATGTATTATACTCTATTACATATTAGATATTATAATATTATAAGATTCGCGTTGTATTCCATGAAATCCATTCATTCCTCAATCATCCAATAATAATAATGTTACTAAATAGGTATAATTACAAGAATAATGATTATGACTATGACCATATCTGGGTAAAAGTTTATTCAAAGCAAACAATGATTTTTCATTTTTCTTTGAATTCGCCTCATCATCATCATCATTATTATTAGCATACACAGTATAATATTATGTGTACAGTGGAAATGTAAGAATATACCTTGTATAAATATGAAATAGTGATAGATGATAGAGGTAGGCTGTGGTAGTTATCAATATTGTGTAAATATAGATAATAGTTATATATACTGGATATTGTGTTTGTAGACTGTATTAGACGTTACACGTTACATGTACATACAGTGACACTCTTTAGAACAACAAACATAGTATACACTATACACATACATCTGTATTATTGTATCCTTTTCAATACATAAATACTTTAATTTCCATATGAGACGAAAGTATTTGTAATGTATAGTTATGTATCTGGAAATATTTCCGTCCTAATTTACTCTTTACTCATCATCATTACATAATAACCACTGACCATTAATACTTTAAATTTTTAGATATCAGACAAATATCTATTAGTTATCGTTTTATTCTATGTATTATGTATGTATTCATTCCTTTGAATTTTGGAGAGTTTCCCGAATCTCGAAATATTTCCCAATTTCAGTGTTACGTTTCCCATTTATGTTTTATATTTATCAATGAAACAAATTAATTTTGCGAAAGAGTGTCTCTAATGCGTTTGTTATTCTAGACTTGTTTAGCAATAGGGTCTGCGTAATATATTATCATAATTTTATTCAAATCACTTCCAGACTATTATTACTACTATTCTTACTAAACAAAACAAGACACAAGAAAAAACAATTTCCCAAAACATGAGATAAGTCATAATGTATAGTAGTGCACTATGAACTATGAATCACAATCACAGATCATATAGTGAGATACATATATATTTTATGCAAATTTGAGAAACGTAATAATATGAGATAGTATTATGTAAATAATACGCATCATATGATATATTTTCTGAAAAAAATGGTGTGTATAAAAAATAACAAGTATATATAAATAATATATTCTTGTGTGTATATTTTATGTATGAAAGTAACAAATAATATGCTATTTGTAGAAACGAAATAGGCAAAACTCCATATTTTGATGATTGTAATAATATATAATGATGCTTATGTGCCCATGTAGAAAATGAGATAAAAATTGAAAATGCTTACAACAAAATTGTAAGTCCATTATACATGGAAAATGCGGAAACAGCAATGGTAGTGTGGTTATTAGTTAAAAAGTATGTATGATAAGTTCACAAGAGAGATTCTACAAAGCTTGAGTTTGACTTGTGAGACTTTTGGAATGTCTAAAAAATCATACAACTTCAACGCTTCAACGTCATGTCTTGAGTCTTGAATCTTTGTATCCTTCGACATTCTTTTTCTCCAAAATATCAAAAGTCCAAAGCCAAATTCCAGTTTGTGGAAACTCTCTAATGTAGCTAAAATAGATAATGGTAATAATGATTGTTAGTGAGGAAATCGTCGTATAAAACGAAATGTAAAAAAATCCTATATAAATATATATATATATTTATCTTATCAACAATAAACAAATAATAAAATATTATGATAAAAGCGATGATATAGCGGAGAAGAAAGAGTTGTTATGTCCGTATTATTTATTATTATGTGGCATATTTACTAAAAAATGGATATTACAGTCTAAGTATGCATATATTATGACGGATATTTGAAGAGATTGTTTTACTACGTTCACGTTTTGTTTTTATTTACAATTTTTTTTCGCTCGTCAATTCAGTTCATTCACCATAATATTATTATCATACTCTTACAAATCCACAGACGTTTGGTAATAATGTATTAAATGGTATAATATGTAAGTACTAGGTATATAATAATGTTATATCCTACCATAGCTAATTAGTTAGGTTTTGTATGGCTTTGCTTAGTCTTATTCAATTAAAGATATATAATGTTGCAGAAACCCCAAGAACTCTTTTTACAACAAAATCATCATCATTATTTGGTATTTTGTTCGTTCAGTGTAGTAGAGCGAGATATGATAATATTACATGTATAATGTATAATAATATGCATTTAGTAGTTTACTTATAATATTTTTATTTTAGTATCTATCAGTTTTGTTAGTCAATTTCAGTATAATATTATAGAGCGATAATCCTTGTTTGAGGGTAAAGCAAAGAATATTTCGACTTGAGGCATTTTTTCTAAAAAACTAGGCAAAATTTCCCTACACAATATCATTATGATTTCGAAACCATAATGTTGTAAGTACCTACTACCTACATTATAATAATATATTAACATTTTACTCTTACATAGCTGCCACATCTCATAATAATATGTCATAAATATGTATAAATATCCAAAGTCCGAAGAATGTTACAATTTTTTGTTGACATTATTATTTATCACTATTATTCACACGTGTACATCTCTGACGCAAATTAAAAAAAACAGAAACAAAAAACAACAAAAGTACGTGTTTTTATATAAGTTACAGTTATAATAAGTTAAAAACATACGGTAGTATGCGTACCGTATTCGTATCTAATACATACAAGTGTATATATGTGTGTACAAACGATTTAAAAAATGAACAGATTATTATAATAATTAAAACTTTTCCTAGTTATTTTTGGTTAAAAAAGTATGTCATTATGCAATGGTGACAAAAACACCACGTTTCCTTCGTATATATTATATAGTACAATATTTCATATACAAAAAAAGGCTCAAGACTAGGGGGGAACGTAGGGCGGTGGTAGGGTTGACTGATTAAACTTATTTCTTCCACCAGATCCATGGTAATCCCATGCCACGGGAGCCGTTGGTGGTTCATATTTTGCAAGTCTCATCTATAAAAGAGGTAAAATTTTTAAGTTAAATGACTGGTTACTTTACTTTGTTTTTTAATTGTTACATGCAATCAGTTCCTTTTAGTTGGGAATCTCGATTAAAAAGAAAAATGCAAGTACCGTAACCGAATCACCATAATATTATGTTATAAATCAGTTACAATTCTTACTTCTTTGAGTAACAAAATCTTATTTACATACCCCATATCCGGGAGGTGCATTATGCCCATGAGTCGGCGGTGCACGGTGATGATGAGCTGGTGGTGGTTGACTAGCTGGTGTTGGATTATTAGCTGCTACATTGATATTTCAAATTTGAAACGTTAAAGTAGGTACATTATTATACAATATGAGAAACCTTTACGATAATTAGTTAAAATACTAGGAGAAAAAGCTGAGAGAATAAAAGCAACTTACAACCAAGTAGTGCTTGCTCATCCTGCAAGAGTTCATCAGCAAACACAATTGGAATCCCTCCACCAATTTTAATTTCCGTATCTCCGGGTAACTTTTTCTTTCTTGACAAAAGACAGGCTATTATGGCTGACAGTAGAACCATGACTGCGATCTAAGGAATATCGTAATTATAAAAACGTTCATTGTACTCATCGACACTTTAGCTATTACATAAATGAGTGAAACGAATGAATAAAAATATGTATTTATAAATGTAAAAAATTACAACATACCAAAACAGAGGGTAGGATGTAAGTTACCAAATAACCACTGTAAGTAAGTAAAAAATAAAACATGAAATGTTTTAAAAGTTGAACGAAACCCTTTAAACTCAACTGTTTTTCTTGAAACTGTGACAATGTCAAAATGAAAGTCAAAGTGAGTTTTCAAATACCTGTATTCTGTGGACATAATGACATCGTCACCACCGTTGTCTATTTCCTCTCCAGTTACTACTCCACTTCCTTCTTTTCCAAGGCCAAAATGAAAAACTGTATCTTCTCCAAATATTTTGCCGATTGGAACAACTCCTCCACCACTTACATTAAATTCTAAATCGGGATTAAGATTTAACTTGCTTTTAGTTTTCACATTTCACATAGTTTACTAAATTGGCGTTTTATCTCGTGTACGAATTTTTCTCAAATCCTGATGAGACATGATATGACATACCTGGACTAAACATCTCTATGACTCGCTTGTGTAAAGGTCCTTCGCTTGAAAAGAGAATTTTACGCAACTGGGTGAGTTCTTTTTCACCAGGATTACTACGATTGACCCTGAAACGTTTAAATAAATGACAGGCGTAGTTACTAAATTGATATTGAACAGTATGGTAAGCGGTAAATGTTAGAAACGACAAGAATAAAATAGAAAATAGAATGAAAGCATCATTCGATTTGAAAATGTTAAAAGTAAAATTCCTTAGTATGTACTTACCATGTGAAATGAACAATTGAGTTTTCATTCGTGTAGGATTTGACAATTATTTCCGAAGTAGGTGAGTTGAATAATTGGGCGACCTGAAATTGTAAACAAATAATAAATACGTACAAAACATTTCACATTGTTTTGGATAATATGTCTATTTAAAAACCGGTAATTTCATTTACAGCAAGTCCAAAAAACAAAACACGTTGTAACTACTTTAACTAACAATGTAAAAGTACCTTTTCAATGAATTTGCGAATTTGTGACAATGGAAATGCGCCAACACTGAAATGTAAACTAAATTCAGCAGAGTAATTTTGATGCTGATAAGCATTTGATATGGTGGTTTCGAAAACATCGGACGATTTACCCCCTGGAAATAACAACAACAAGAAGTGTAAGTGAAAGGACCAACTGTATGTTTTAACACATAATGAGTTAAACCATAATGTATTAACCGTGCATGTAAAAATGGTCGATTTTCGCGAACCCGGTTCGCCAAAGATTTCGGCAACAAAATGAAACAAAGTACTC
>JAQIVE010001706.1:0-23302 GCA_034698285.1 Sminthurinus bimaculatus | reverse complement strand
TCCCCCTTCGCCCCCACCCCTCCATTGTATCTGTATACATTTGTATCGTGTGGTCTGACTATCTCGGATTATATGTATGATTGCTTTATTCCCCTCTTTATTCTTTCTCTTATCTCCATCTTAATGAGTCTCCGGCATTCAAAGAAGTCGCTCATCCGTCCGTTTCAATACAAATCCAATACTATTTTGTATATATATATATACAAATTTGGAGAAAGTAGAAACAGCCACAGTCATCTTTTGCCCAGCCGTTTGTTCCCACGAAAACCCGGAGATATCAAACCAGTTGAATGTACAATACAAGAGAAAAAGTGAAAGCTGGGAGAAAGTCAGAGTCAAAGTTGGCGTGATGAAAGTACAGAAAAAAAGTTTGCATTAGCCAACTCAAAATTTGAGCCACGATCATTTTTTAAAGTTTTTTAATGAGACTACAAAAGAATTGTCTGCATTTTTTGGGGTAGTGAAAGTCATCGTGCGACGGAGAAAGTAGGAAAGTAGGAATTTAAATTTTTTACGCTGTTCGACCAGCCAGCTTAACGGGAATATTCATTCATTCAGTGGTCTGTATGCCTGGTGCTCGGCCTCTGACTTTCTCCACTTTCTCCGACTTTCTCCAGGACTTTCTCCATTTCATTTCTTTGCAATGCTGTGCTTTGCTATGGTAGGAGTCACTTATTCACGCTTGCCACGTTTTAATGGCCATTCCACGGGCAAAATATTCCATGGCCAAAATGAAGGGAGAAAGTCGGAGAGTCGGAGAATCAAAAGAAGAAATTTAAGTGTACTTTCTCCACTTTCTCCCAGTGTAATTAGCCCGGGCTGTGCGAGCTCTACATTTTACAGAGTAATAATAATATGTATGTGTATATGTATGTATATTTTCCAGCCAACCTTATCCAGCTCAAACGATTCGACTTGGAATCCAACTCTTCCAACTTTCCCAATTTTCCTTTTGGATAACTCGTCTCCCGCCCCTCCTTTTCCCATACATAATTTGTAATATAAAATTTAACGCCGACCGGAATAAATTCTACGAGTTTATATAATACATGATATAATCCGCGAGTGCAATCATAATGCCCGGGAATTTACAATATTTATGAAGAGAGAAAAAGGTCCGTCCATCTCACGTTGCTCTTAATTCCTCCTAGTTTAAATGTATGTATGTATATGTGTAATGTGTATGTAGGCTAGAAATGTAATTAAAATCGTTCGAGAAGAATAAGAAGCTGAATTTGTATAAAGGAATTACCATTTTACGAAAAATCGTCCTATATTTTGAAATTCGGCAAAAAAGTGAAAGCACGGACAAAATTCCACGGCCAGTGGCGATTTGTTTCAAAAACAGACGAACGTTGATTTTTTCATTTTAGTTTTGATTAAATACTGACAGGAAAATTTTGGAATTGTATTTAACGTTTTTTGATCCAAACATTCCCAACTTTCTCCGACTTTCTCCAGTTCCGGACGATCTACTTTATCCGTGAAGAAAAATCTTGAATACTCAACGCACTTACGTTTATATGTACAATGTACACGGCTCTTTGAGCACACGCCCCAGTGCGTATTTACGCGGGCTTACCATGGAGAAAGTAAAAATACAAATAAGTGAAAGCATTGGAGAAAGCACGATCGCAAATGGAAATATGAGGAGTATGTCTCGATTTAGAGTAGAGAGAGAGAGAGAAAAAGAGAGGACAGAGATGAGGCAAGAGCGAAAAAGCTTTTTTCTCCAATGCAAACCTTTGTACGATACGACAAAGAGAGAGAGAGAGAGAGAGAGAAAGCGGAAGAGAAAGTGCGGATAGAGTAGGAGAAAGCCCTTCGGCTCTACCAGTAAATCCAATTTAAGGGAAAGAGGAAAAAGGCAGAGAGAAAGCAAAAGAGAAAGCACGGAGAGGAGTGAAAGCAGAGAAAGCTTCTTTCTCTCCTTATCCCATCTCAATAATGTCTAATGTAATGTAATGTAATGCATTTTGATTGAAGTAACGTCATGTCATCATGTGGCAGGGGGAATACATGGCACAGAGAGGAAGAAAAAGCTGGAGAAAGCCGGAGAAAGCTGGAGAAAGTCTCTTCTTTTATCCATCTGCTGTCTATACAAATTCACTGCTCGACTGCAGTCCACAGATAGCCCGAAATAGTGCAAAAGCTCGATCCTGCCACCAGCTAGAATTTTCTTTCGACGTCATCGAACCCGGAGAAAGCGGGAGAAAGTACGCCAGGGCACGGTACGGGAAAAAACCTCGGAGAAAGTGGCAAAAGCAAGCAAATGGCAACTCGAGGCGCCGTAGGAATACAATTGTATACTCATACATACTGCGTACTCATACATACATATTGGGAGAAAGCAGGCCGTACTTTCTCCTCATGGCTGAATGTTCAACACATCTGTACGTTACATTTTGCAGCACCGTCTGGCTACGGAGAGGAAGAATCTGGGTATGAAATGTTGCTTTTGCTTTCTCCACTGCTTTCTCTCTGGCTTTCGCTTTCTCTGCCTGAGCTGAAAGCCCACTCGACGCAGCTCCGCTCAGCCAAACGCAACTGTGCTCTGCTCGGTTCCACTCAGAGCCGAGCCCTTAAAATTTTTCTTGAATTGAGTGTTGTGAAAGCGGAGGAAAAATGGAAAATCGTCATTCATTTATAATTTAGCACATTTGGATTTTCTCTAGTCGACTGCTTTCACTCTTTTGCTTTCTCCATCTATTTCGTATATAGGATGCTGTTCTTCCATCGCTTTCCACTTTATTCCTATTCTATTTTGCTCTATATTTCATTCCACAGCACAGCACAGCCATGCATTGCATAGCGAAGCACTTTCACCAGCCATAGAAAGAAATCAGGGCCGGAATAATAATAATAATAATAAAAGAATGCAGTGCGCTCCACATCATTTCCAAGTTTACTTATGTATGTACAATGTACAATGGGTAATTCGACTCTGCCATAAATATGAAATTGTACTTTTTTTTCTTCTGGAAAATCCCAAAGCCTCTTTACTTTCTCTGCTTTCTCCCGTTTTTTTTTCTTTTTAGTCAAGAATGGAGGAATGGCGCAAAAATAAAAATCCGATTTTATTTCCCAAAGTAAATGTGAGTGTGGATGTAATTCTGCACAAGATTCAACATTCTCCCACTTTTGCAGGCACATCAAACAGGGAGTGAAATGATGAGGGTAATAATGGTGAAAACAGGAATGGTAATGCAGTAGTAGTAATATTAGTACTATGTATGTATGTATGTATGTAGTCATAAACAAAAAATACTGGAAAAGTCTGGAGAATTGCATCATCATGAAATTAATGCAGTGTTGCACTTGGCCACAGCATACAGCACACAGACAATGTACAGCAGCGGGCTCAAGATTGAAAAAACAGCTGGATAAATGGGGTGAAAGACGGTGAAAGTAAAACCGACGCAGGGTAATTTGTCGGTTCTACTTTCACCCAGACTGGAGAAACATTATCCAGTATTATTAGTGTAGGATAGTAAATAAAGGTGCTGGAAAAATTAAACAACGGGTTGCATTTTTTAAAATCCCAGTAGGATTTAAATTAAAAATTGTAAATTGAGTTCTCAGGGAATAAATTTCTGGCTGGACATGGACAGTCTAGACCAAGGGGAAGTCTAGGCCCTGGAATGCAATCGACAATTACATACAAGGTCTTAATTTGGCTGGCCAAATAAAAAAGACAGAGCGAGCAAAAGTACTGGAGAAAGTCTGGAGAAAGTCGAGGCAGAGCCTTGAAGGATATCCCAAGAAATTTAACCAAGTTGATGATTCCTCAAATGAAAAAAATGCCCAACTTTCTCCTGCTTTCTCCAACTTTCTCCAGCTTATTTTATCCTTGTTTGTCCATCCATACATGTTGTTGATATGTCCAATGTCCAGCCGCGTCTCAAGGACGGCCTGGACATTGGACATGGACGATTTAGAAGGACACAGAGGTTGAGGATGACGAGGATGATGAGGAGCGGAGAGGGGACAGCGGACACAAATAGAATGAAATAATCACCAAACTTGAGCCCTAGCCACGACTCCATAGCCAACTCTAAGAAATGGAGATTCTCGCAAGTGAGGAAAGGACTTTCTCCAGATACGTAAACTGGAGAATGGAGAAAATGGAGAAAGTCCAAGTTGAATTCAAGTCCACTCAACTTGATGGCCGTGGCCATGGACAGGATGTAATGCAATGCTTGTTCTTCTTCTTTTCTCCAGTGCCATGTGTGTATATGACTGTGTTTGTCCAAGAGAACTGGAGAAAGCAGAGTTGCGCCACACTGCATGTAATGGCCCTGGTTAATCCGACTTGATGTCCTTAATCCACCTCCGACTGCTCATATGTGCATACATACACATACACATATACATACACAAATACAAGTACAAATACACCATTTCCCTCTCAACTTTCTCCGCTTTCTCCATTTATTGATGCTGCTGCTGCTTTGTCCAGGGAGAAAGTACGCCATAAAATCCAGCGTTTCCTCCGCTCTTCCTCTTTCCTTTCCTTTCCTTTCCTTCAATTCATGTTCACATTCTTCCTCCCTTTTCACATCCACTCAACCAGCTGGATCTGGAACTGGACTTGGTCTATTTCTCCGGCGGTCTTCAAGTGAAAGCTGGACGTGGTTTTATCTATATAGACATTGCTGGAGAAAGCAGGGCAAAAAAGCAAGGGGGCTTTTCCTCTCCTTTCTCCGTTTGTTAGTTGTCCAGTCCTTCTGGTCAATATGCTTTCAATGAGGATTTACAGGAGAAAGCAAAAGAGAAAGCACCAGCTTCTTCATTCATTCGTTCATTCATTCGCTCATTCACTCAGCTCGCCCAGTTGTAAAATGAGAAAAAAGAATGAGCAAAGTAGCACGAACGGCCGCTTTTTTGCTGGCTTGCAGTTTGCTCCAAAAACGGAAGAAACGGGAGAAAGTAGAGAAAGCTGCCTGCAAAAAATGTACATGTAGAGTCCGAGCCGAATTTCATTCGCATTCCTTTCCGATGGACTCGAAGCGTGTTCATGTCATGTTTTCGTGTCCATAACCATGTCCATGTCCAATGTCCATGCTGGAAATCCAGACCACCCGGAATCATCCGACAAAAATTATCTCCGGACATTCCGAATAAAGTCAGACAGTTCATCTTGATATGCCGAGACATGACTTGACATGGGGACTCACGTGCCAGGCTCAAGTCCATAATTTGGCCGTGTTTACATACATACAGAGAAAGTGGAGAAAGCAGAGAAAGCATGTGAGATGTAAGTCAATTGGTCGAGGAATTTTTTTGTCTTATGACAGGTCGACATGACATCATCCTGATATGGCCATGGCCATCATCATCGTCATCGTCATCGTCATCGTCATAATGAGAAACCACCGACGAATTCTCAACGACTTTTGGTAAAAACTGAAATTTCAAGCGTTCCTCATGTCATGTCAAGTCGTTTCATTCCCTGGGATAAAATGGTTGAAAATATATATGTATACAGTTGAGAACAGTTCGACGTGGATGCAAATGAACTGAACAAACATACAGTAGGCTTACTCACTTTGGTGGTGAAAGCTCGGAGAAAGTCAAGCCGAGCCGAGTCAATAGCTGTAATTTCACTTTATCTTTCACTTTACGTTTACTTTCTCCGGCCATGCGATTCGACTGTGGGGCCACCGTTGTTGTCATCGTCATTGTCATTGCCGTGCTATGTGTAAGTATATGTGTGTGTGCCAAACTCTTGTTTGTTTGTTACGGCCGCAATAAAAACTAGTCGAAGGTATTTCACCAAACTTTCTCCAACGACTTTCACCGCCCGTCTTCCTAAACTACTTTCACTCAGGACTCCCCTTCTGTATTACGGACCAGGGCACGAGTCGCCGATGAAGATGATGAAGGACTGACTCGGAATTTTACTGGGTGCTTTCACCGTGCTTTCTCTTTGGCTTTCACTCTCCTTTTTACCGCTGTACTTTCTCCAGTGCAAACCGAAATGAGTCGAGTAAAGGAAGAGTAACTATCATTGCTGACGACTTTCGTCTCGACATGTTGACACAGTATTGGATAAAGACGAAAGGAATAATGCTTTCTCTTTTGGTATTGGAGAAAGCAGGACAAGAGGATTCTAAACTTTGTGTTTCTTGCTCACAATTTTTTGTCCATAACACTTGAGCTCGACTTTCTCCCGTTAAAATTTACAGTGCATGCACACATACATAAAGAGAAAGTCCATCCGGAGAAAGCCGGGTGAAAGCACCAGCAACTTGACGAAAATTATTAAAATCCTACTCTGGATTTTTGATTTATGACCGTTTTGTAAAATATTCTAAAATTCTGGCCAAGAAATCTCGATCCAGGCACTTTTTAAATTTTTGCGCAAAATGCAATTTAAAAAAAAGGACAAAACCAAGAACCAAGTAGGTAAATAAATTACGGGTTTCGATTAGAAACTTCCGCTTCCTGCGGAGCTAAAAAATGACTAAAAATGTCACAATTTGCTTTTGCTTGTGCACCAGAAAATTCAATACATTGAATACTTCTGGAAAGAAACTGGAAGAAAAAAAAGTGGAGTATGAAATAAGGAAGCAAGGAGCTCTTTTCTATTTCCGCCGGCTTATTGTCGAGGCAATAAATAAATTTCCATGTTGATCCAACATGATGATGATGATGATGACGGTAATGATGTTTCACTTCAAGTTGATTCTTGTTGTTGTTGTTGTTGTGTTGGTTGTTATTACGGAAGTTGATATGCAATCAGTTTATGGCCAAGTGAAAGCATATATACATATATACAAATTACACATACGACAGTCGCCTGATTCATTTTCCCGTCATTTTCTATGGACGGAAGTGGGGTGTAATGAATCTGGGAGCGAGCAAGTAATTTCAACCATAATAAAAGCAATCAAGCCCGCAAAAAATGGGGAAAGTCGGAGAAAGCAACAGCGTCGACATACATATGTATGTACATATGTATGAAAAGCAACGGGAGAAAGCCAAAACGACAGACTATTTCCAAAAAATATCGATATATAATTTTCCTGCAGCCAGCAGCATCATCATCATCATCATGATCAACACCCACCAAAACAAGGGTAACAACAAATTGGAGAAAGTCAGCACATACATATATATAGAGAGAAAGTACAAGATAAAAAGATGAAGCTGCTTTCACTCCTTGAAATTTCTCCTCGCCTCAACGGATTCTCATTAATTTTATTTTTCATTTGGATAGTGGCCCAATCGGCGATACATCCATATTGGTTTGCTTTCACCAGCTTTTTGTCTATGTATTTTCATATGACGTAATGCGCGGTGATGCGCTGTACAAACATATTGGACGCACTGCTGCTCTTTTGTGAGTACAGTGATACATAGATTCAGTAAACGAAGAAAGAGACACTGGAGAAAGTTGGAGAAAGCAGAAAATAGATGCTCGGAGAAAGCAACGGGGCTCAACTAACACCGAGCTGTTGATTCCTAGAAAATTGATTGATGGTGAAAAGACTTGAGCCGACTTTCTCCAGCGTACTTTCACCGTGCCCGGTATTATTTATACTTGACAGAGGATGACGTACTGGAGTATACATACAATGTGTACCAACACAAATACATTTATAGACGCGGCAATTTTATACATATGGCGTAATGGAGTGTGCGTCTCGGAGAAAGTGCGGAGAAAGGTAATTTTCAATTTTCTTATTTATTGCCCCACACTCACACACAACATGCACAATATGTATTCATGTATGCATGCATCCCATATTTAATCATCTTTCTCCCTCCATCCTTCATTTCATTTTCTGGCTAAATACTTTCCCCTCGACTTTCTCCCGATACGAGACGAGCAACACAATAAACCAAGGCTTTCTCCTACTTTCTCCACAACTAAGATTACACGGATTAGCACCGGGTAAAATGCTCTCGTTTCGTATGTGCATAGTGTATACATTCACTTTCCCCGTACTTTCTCCCTTTTTTTAGATAGATGGAAAGTCAATTAGACGAAATAATTGCCAAAATGGGAGAGAAAGCAAATTTGCGGTGAAAGTCCCATCATTTTATTCAATTTTTTGAAGCGGGAAAATTGGGACAGACAAAATAAATTGCAAAATTGGGGGACAGGAAAAATATTGGCAGTGGAACAATTTTTTAATGGTTGTCCCTTTTTATTTTTTAAAGAGCATCCTTCCAAAATCGGGTTTCGAGGCTTTGGTACAAAAGCGGCGGGTCTAATAGCCATAAGATAACTTGCCATAGAGTATGAGAAATTTGAGCCAGTCGCCCGGTTCTAAATATATTTTAGGTCAGAGATAAGGGACATCCGACATCCGGGTTGGAATCGAAATTGGGACATGGTGGACGATTTCGGTCCGACTTTCTATTTCGAAACCGAATTTGAATTCGAATTCGGTTTTGGCTTCCTCAAATTTCCGTATTTGCACATACGATGGCTCTTTTACCCACCGCATCGCATCGTATCGTATCGTCCCTGGACACAAAGAAGAGGAGAGAAGGCGAAAGATGATCTGTTTTCCCGTTCTCTGCTTTTTCCACTTTCTCCAGGATCTCCATTTATTGATTTTACAATCATTTTTCAATCTTCGTCCTTCCTGCTTTCATCTGCCTCTACACACTACACACTCATTTATTCACTCACTCGATTCAAATCCCAGAATCTTATCGGCACACACAAACATTGCCCAACTCAGACTCACATTCGAATCCGAATTTGGATTTGGATTCGGATTCGAATTAGAGTCGGGGTTCAACTTCGATTTTGGCTTTAGTCTTTCGAGTCAAAACCTCAGCCCAAGCACCAAGCACGAAAACCTAATAAAAGGTCAATGCACAAATATCAAGTATGTATGTATGGAGAAAGTCCCGGAGAAAGTCCAGCAGCTGGGCAGACTTAATATTGGACAAAAGTAACTGGTCCAAAGTCAGTCGGCCCAACAAAAAAAATCCATTTTCAAGTGCCTTGTGTGTATCTCAAGACGAAAAAGACAGGACAGAGCACGGCTTTCTCCTTTCGATATCGGTCCTTTGAATTCGATCCATGGATGCAATCGAAATCCAGGACAAAATCCAATTCAATTCAATTCTGTACATACTACATACATGTACATGTATAGAGAAAGCTGAGCTGAGTTGAGTTGAGCTGCGTCGGTTAACTTGGTCCTTTTATCCGATTGTCCTGCTTTCTCCGTTCCTTTATCCTCCTGCCCATTCAACTTTTTTTGCATCACCACACCACACCAGACATAGAAATGGCCCCACTTTCACTGTGCTCCTGCATATACAGTAGAAAAATGCAGTCCACTTTCTCCACCGCTCCAATTTTTTGTCCATCCTGCAACTGCAATTCACTTGACGCCATTCGATTCCATCCCATTCGACTACCTACATTCAATATAAAGCAATTTGATTCGATGCAGTTTTTCGTCCCACTGAACTTTCTCTACTTTCACGGCGATTCTAAAAACATGGTGCAAATTTGATGGGCAGTGCAGATTTTTTGGGAAATTGCAAAATTACTGTAATTTCATCATGAGCGGCAAAGGAAAATTTAATTTTATTGTACTAATTGACGGCATTTGGAGCAGACGGGGAAGATTTGTCTTTTATCTAAAGTTTTTGCTCCAGGATTCCAGGAGTTCTGTCTGAAAAGTTCTGGAACGTTGGTAGGTCTAGCCTTGAGGCACCGTAACCTAATCATAATGGAATTTCGTCTTTCATGTGATTTCACATCGGCATCGGCTCACTGGGGAGTTGGCCCCGTGTTTTTTCAAAATTGGTTGTCTGTTTTGTTCTCTCCATCGGAGAAAGCTGGAGAAAGCCGGAGAGAGTGGGATGAAGACAATGGAGTGAAAGTTGAGTGGTGATGTCGTCTCCTGTAATGCCAATCTACTTTCTCCATGGAGTGAAAGCGACGGACGGTGCCACGGTCAACTGTCTTGTCCTCGTCCTCGTCCGCGTCACCAACTTGAACATCGACATTGCCTTTTAATGGAATGAAGAGCCCAAAATGGGGAGAGAAAGCAAGTGAAAGTCGGAGAAAGTGATCCGACACCATCTCAATCCTTCATCTTCCGTGTGTACATACATATAAGGATAAAATAAAGCGATGGAAAAATCGAGCTAGACGCCGATTTTGATGACAATGACAACGACATTCAACGATGAGTGAACCTGGCCGTGTCAATGACTTTCTCCTGGAGAAAGTGGTGAAAGTTGTATGTATAATCCCTGTATGGGTGTGTGTACGTACATGCACGCCACTCATCGACACATCCTGCTTTCTCCAGCTTTCTCCCACTTTCTCCGCCTTTTCGCACCACGCCTCTGGGGTCTGGATAAAAAAAGTGTCTTGTCATTTTTTGGATATCCAATCAGTCCAGTGTGCAAAAAAAAATGGAACGAGGAGGCAGAAACACAAGAATTGTGGAAAAGCGCTCCTTCTTTTCCACGTCAGAGCCTCCAGCCTCCAAAAACTTGAAAGCTTTCACCGTTCAATCCAGGCCAGCCCAGCCCAGCCCAACTCAACTTACTCTGCTTTCTCCAGGCACTTTCTCCGTGGATCCACTCCCGCTATTTTTAGACTGGAGAAAATAGTGCTCGTGTATGCGAAAACCGGTAAACATTTTTCTACACTTTTTGCTCAACTTTTTCGTCACCATCCTGTCTGTATTTTCTGTACCTTACTTTCTCCAGCTTTCTCCACGAACACTAACAGACATTTTTTAGGGCTCCCATATTCATTACGCTGCATTGTTGTCAATGTCACCTTTCTCCATCTATGTATTTGTCTCCATAAAAATGGGTCAAAGTCCGGAGGCTCCGAGGCTGGAGAAAGTCGCGGGGAAAGTGGGACCTTTTTTCTGTGGGAAAATGAGTGTAAATGTGTTTGGGTGTGTACATACAAATTACACCGGGAGAAAGTAGTAGTTAGTTAGTCGGCGGAATTAATGGCCAAGCAACCAAGGTTTTCTTGCTTTCTCCCGGCTTTCTCCATGCGTTTGAAGCCACACATAAAACTGAGCAATTTGTACAATTTAATGAAGGTGTGAGTGAATGAGGGAAAGAGACTTAACCAGGCGGATTTTTATTTTAATACCAGGACGAAGACGGAGACAAAGTGAAAGCAGGAGAAAGTTGAAAGCTGTGCAAAAAACATCGGGCATCCAGTAAAATAACTCCAGGGTGAAAGTGAAAGTAAAAAAAGGAGGGATAGACAAAGAGAAAGCAAATTTGGATTCGGATTCGAGGTCGAATGTGTACAAATGCTGCATCCGTAGCTTTCTCCAGCTTTCTCTTTGGTCAGCACACCACAGAACGTGAAAATGGACAAAAATTATTTGCAACGGCCACTGGCTCATTTTCTCGATGGCTTTCCCCTCACTAGTCTCAACACAGTTCCATCTCAATCCGTTCCTTGCGGGGAAAGCTTGACTTTCACCGCCTGCTTTCTCCGCCGCACTTTCACCGTCCATTTCATTTATTTGTCATGCCCTGCCATATATATGTACTGCAGCATAGCATGGCACGAACTTTCACCATATGGCCAGTAAAAGAAGTGAAAGCCCAAGGAAAGTACAGGGAAAGTCGAGGAACAAGCTGAAGGATGGCAAAAAGGGAGAAAATAATTAACTTAATTGA
The DNA here is from genome assembly GCA_034698285.1 of Sminthurinus bimaculatus. Classification (NCBI taxonomy): domain Eukaryota; kingdom Metazoa; phylum Arthropoda; class Collembola; order Symphypleona; family Katiannidae; genus Sminthurinus; species Sminthurinus bimaculatus. The sequence goes on along the minus strand of JAQIVE010001706.1, from coordinate 11,656 downwards.
TCGTCAAGTCGTCAAGGAAATTTCTTCATTCGACGACGCACCAAACAAGTCCCGGAATTCCCGTCCAGACAGACAGACAAAAAGAGAAAGCAAGTGGAGAAAGTCACTGGAGAAAGCAAGACAGTCATCATCATTATCATGAGCCTCTGAGGAGCTGCAAAAATGGCAAGATTTCATTAATAATCACATTTGCTCCCTTTTTTCCGCAGGCAGACGGACATACAGACGTACAAACAGACACACAGACGGACGGAGAAAGTAGAGTAAAAGTTGATGTTAAAGTCGTCATTGTAGTTGTCCTCGTAAAGACGACTTTCTCCAGTTGCTCCCCCCTTTCCGCCCCCTTCCCCCCTCTCCGTTTTGTGCCTCGTCCTTTGAATAAATATTCAATTAGCATTAGTCCTGTCACAATTTCCTCGAGAGCGGGGCCAAATGAATTAATGAATGAAGGAGGGAGTCAAGGAAGAATAAAAGAATAACGAGAATGAAGTGTGTGAGTGTGTGTGTACAATGTACGTACATACTTTCATCCATCTATTCTACAGTCACTTTCTTCCACACAATTTCCCTTCGAGATGGGCACAATTTTTTGCAGTCCGTCCTTTCCCTCCTTTGCTTTCTCCACTTTCCCCGCGACTAATACGCTGTCAAACGAAACGGGGAAAGAGAGTGCAGAAAAATAAAAAAAGACGGGAGAAAGGAGTAAGAGAAAGTCGGGGAGAAAGTAGGGAGAGAAATGAGCGGAGCGAGTCGACAAATGGAAACAAAACGCAGAGCACGGCAACAACAACAAGGAGAAAGTAATAGACGAAGGAAAAGAAGATGATGATGTTGCTGCTGCTGCTGCTATTTCTGCTCTTGATGATGATAATGACGATTTTTTTGGCGAGTCTAAAAAACGGAGGCTCACACACACTACTCAAGTCTAATCGGAATCCTAGGCAAGGGAAAGCAAGAGAAAGCAAGGAAAGGCCAAAGGATGAGATGAGAGATCAGAGGATGGGAGAAAGTCTCCTTTGGATTTGGATCCAGTGTAAACAGATGAAAGGCGGAGAAAGTGGAGAAAGTGAGGAAGGGCGTAAGACCATGAAATGAACCAACTCGTTAGTTGTTAATGCTGCAAATATACATACATATACTTATATACTCTTACTTTCTCCATCAATTCATAGCCGACTTTCCTTTTGCTTTCCCGCTCATCTCATCCCATCCCATCCATCGTGACTATCCACAGGGAAATTTTATCCCAATGGCAAAAGTGTGGATGAGTCTGTGTATCCGTATGCATATGCATATGCAAAGTTGATCCTAATTTTGCCGGTTTATTATGCATAAAGAAGGGCGCCCTTTATTTGCCTCGCGCATAATTATCCTTGTTTTGCATGTAAGATGTAAGTGTGTGTGTTAAAAAATGAAGAATGAGCAGGCCCAGAAATGATCGCACGAGAGAAAGTTGGCTGGAGAAAGTTTTTGTCGCAAAACTGTACTTTCACTTTTTGCTTTCACTTTATGCTGTTTGCATAAAAAACTGAACTGGGAAAAATTTTCCGCCTTTGTTCCCCCACTTTCTCCATGGCTTAAGGGGGTCGTTAATGAGCATCGCTAAAATAATTTCTCACCCAGCCAAAAAGAAGGGAATTTAAATTCTTTCTTCGAAACGATGCAAATGTCCTTGATTTTTCGAGAAACTGTGCAATACAATATTTCAAGGTGAGAAATGAAAGAGGACTGTCGCTTGTACAAGAGAAAGTTTTCCGGAGAAAGTCCAAGTTTAGGTGGGTGACAATGGAGAAAGGCGCGAAGGAGTTGACTCATTCGTTCGTTCGTTCATTCATTCGACTCGTGACATTTGCTTCTCCAGCAAATTCCATAAAGTGCCTCACACGTTTGTCCAATGTTTGCACTTTCTCCAGCACTTTCTCCAATATACATACGTACATATATATATATAATGAGATGTGATGTAATGCCTTGTAATGGCGGGGACACGAGAACACGCGGATGAAGATGAGCACAAAGAGGAGGTGGAGAAGGTAGGAAGAAAGTTTGGGGAGAAAGCGGAAGTGAACGTGAGAGTGAAAGTCGGAGTGAAAGTAAAGTAGTGGGGGAAAGCACGAGTGAAAGTTGTCGTGTGTGCGTTTTCGGTGCGTGTTCCTCCCATTTAGCAGCAGCATCATAAGAGAAAGCACAAGGAAGAAACCTGAACATCCGCCAATGCTGCTGCTGCGGCCGCCTTTGTCTTGGCTGCATCCGTGAGAAAGATAAGAAATTCGTGGAAATTTCAAATTTCCAACCTCTTGAGCATCTCTTGCACAGTTTGAGGCTACAATCTGCAGACACACGAGAGTCTGTCCAAAGAGGAGCAGCGGAATTTGGGAAACTTTGTTAAATAGGAAAATCTAATTTCCTCCCAACAGGAGGGAGGGACGACGGAGGAGTAGGAGGAACAGGAGGGAAAAGCTCACAGAGAAAGTACATAAACGACGCTTCTTACACTATGTAGCTAAAACTCCAAAACTACACTCTAAAACTCCAATCTGTGTCCGGATCCGAAACCCCGAATTCGGATCCTCGGCATCCTCCCCGAAAACGAAAAACCGAGATAGAGTGCAGATAACATTTTAGATATTTTATATTGTGTTTTATGGAATGCAGAATAGGCCAAGAATTTCACTCACAACTTTCTCTCCCGGCAAAAGCGGGACCACCCACCGTCATGGCGGGGAAAGGGAACGAGGGAAAGTCCCGAATTTAAAACGTAATAATGGAGAAAGGATTGCAGTAATTTAAACATAAATAAGGGAATTAATTCTTCAATCGGCGATAATCATCCCAATTTTGACTATAGATAGTGAAGAAAATTTAACTTTGGTTAAAAGTGAGAGCAGAAGAAAATTTTGTTCCGCGTGATAAATGTAAAAAGACGGGGATTTTGAATTTTCGACAACATTTCCGCATACTTATTATTCATGACGGCGGTTTCGGTAAAAGGGACGGCGTGAGCATCCGAATCAAAACGAGTCAAGTTTTCCCAAGGAAAAAATCATAATCATAACTTTACCGCCACTTTCTCCGGGTGAAAGTTGGTGGAGAAAGCACAAACTTCAAAATCCTCCGTCACTTTCTCTTTCGGAGTTTCGGAGTTTCAGCTTTGGATTTTGATGCAGATTCAAACAAGAACTCGGATTTAAATCCTTGTTAATTTGCCTGACTTTCTCCCGGATTTTGTATTCCCTGTTTTTTTGCTTTCTCTGGCTATTTTTTTACTTTTCCCTGATTTTTGGAAGGCTATCTGAAATTTCAGCCGAAATTTTACCAGTTTTCCACTCTACACGATTTACATCTGGATTTATTTATTTTGTCCAGGAGAAAGGGGAACCTTCCTTTGACAGTTTATTATTTATGAGACGAGAGTTTCGTCAGTGTCCATAAAGTAAAATAAATGTCGTTATTTGAATTTCTCAATTCAATTGAATATACAGAGACACGAATTTACATTTGAAATTTGCTCGGAGAAAGTTGAGGCTCGAAAGGACTTTCTCCAGGAGAAAGGTAAGCATCGAATTTACCTATGTAGACAAAGACGGAGATGCAGCGGAAGGACGACATTCGACATTCTGAAAATGTGACTCGTCCCTGGTCCTTTGTCACAGTGAGTTTGGTTTATGCATTTCTGGAGCTGGACGAAGACGAAAACGGAAGGAAAAGACGAGGCGAAAGTGACTTTCTACTCTTCGTCTTTTGGCATTCCCCCCGGGGAAATGGAGACCAGAAAGAACAACTCGCCGAGACAAAAGTTACATCACGAACGGAGCGGAATTGGAGTCGGAGAGTTGGAGTTAGACTCGGAGTTTGAAAACTACATAACTATTTGTGTGAACAACGACAACGACATCCACAATGACAAGGGAAAGTAATGGGAGTGAAAGCGACGGAGAAAGCAGGGGAAAAAAGAAAGCTCGTGCTCTGGAATGTCCCATCGCGAGTCCTCCTCCTGGAATAGGGAAAATAAAGAGAGGCAAAATGTGAGAATAAAATGGATTTAAATTGAGGCTGAAACTAGACAAGTTTTCTCCTTTGCCTTTTGCTTTCTCCCTGGTCCTCTTTCGTCCTCTCTGCTTTCTCCAGCCAACTTTAAAATTTAGTGAGGATCCTCGAAAAAAAGAGCTAACTTTTGTATTTCCATGTACTTTTACGTCCCCCGTACTTTCACTTTTGCTTTCTCCACACACACACACACACACACATGAACGAGCAAACTTTCTCCAAATGCTGGGCAACATTTTACAATTTCGACCATGTCGTCATTTCCCTTTTTTTAGTCGACCCGTGCCAAGTAAAAATCACAGCACAGCAACATAAATTCCACGGGGCGACTTTTTTTCGTTTTTTTTTCAAAAAAGTACGCAGTCTAATTAAATTCAACTTTGATTCAAGGGCAAAAAACCGGGAGCATTTTGTGTCGCAGAGTTCCGGAAAAATCGGAGCATCGAAAAAAATGTAAAACGAAAAAAAAATTTTGCTTGTAGTTTATGAATATGCAAGGCCGGAAATATAAAATTCTCGGGGGTATTTGACCCCTGACTTTCTCCCGGACATTTTGTTCTGTAGACAGCAAAACAGAGGAACGTGCTGGAGATCTGGAGTTGGAGTTGGAGCTGGAAAATGAAAGTGTGAATTGAGCAGACTTTCTCCATTGTAATATTTATTAAATGGATTCCCTGCTTTCTCTTTTGCTTTCTCCCTGGAATTTCTCAAAGACTTTCTCCAGTTTTTTGGAACAGTTTGCTTTCACTGGCTGGCTGGTTGGTTGGCTTTCTCCGTCCCTGTTTTTCACAGCCTTTTCAAATAACCGTCGAGCCGAGAGAATTTGTAGGGAAAAGAGTTGGAGAAAGTCAGAGGCTGGATTTTGCTTTCTCTTTGTCATTCCATTCCTTTCATGTTTTGTTTCAAGATTTTTGGGACTGTGGCCAAATGGGAAGGGATTCCTATACATACAATATTTGCATTGGCAATCTACAATCCAGATTCCAAATAGTTGGATTCTGGATTCTGGAACTCCCAGCTCCAGATTCAGCTGGAACTGGAACTGAAACTAGAGTCAAAAACTCCCTGGAAAAACAATACACAGAGTACAGATTTCGATTCAGATTTAGATTCAGATTCAGATACGGGCACATGCAAAGAAACACAGAGACAGAGACAGAGAGAGAGAGAGAGAGAGAGAGACGCGGCTGCTGATTAGAAAGGCAGTGAAAGCGAGAGAGTGAAAGTCTGCAGAGGCTGGCTGGAAATCAGAGTGGGAGTCGGCTGGGACTTTTGGAACAGAGAGAAATCTGAAACTTGGACTTGGACTGGAGCTTGACTCGTCCAACGGCATGGAATGGAATGGTATGGAATGGAGCAAAATAGTTGGACGGAGAAAGTGGTGAAAGTACATACATACATACAGCTGCAAGTGAAAGTGGAGAAAGGAGCAGCAGCAGACATTTGACTTTAGAGAAATAGAAATTCCTTTTATGTTATGTACAAAGTCCTTCCATAGTTTTCCCACTTAAATGGGCACAGATAAACATTCACAGTCTACAATGACTTTCTCCAGCTCTATGTACATGTAGTTCCAGTTCCAGTCCCACTTGCATTTCCAGCTCTCAACATGTTTCTCCAGCACACATTTACATCAATATGTAAGTTTGAAATCAGAGCATCTTGGCGTAGGAATTGCCGTGGCATTGACGCTGGATTTCGTTCCGTTGCCATTGCCATTGGTCTCCGTCCAATTTCCAGTTTCCAGTGTACATATATGTACATACATGGAAAACACTCCTCCAGCTCCAGTTTTCTCCAGTATTTCTGCATCCCTTGGCTTCACATTACCATTATGTATGACGACTGGTGATGAGGCACGAGAAATTTCAAATCTCACATCAAAAATACCAATTTTTGGAATCCTTCTGCTTCTTTACTTTCTCTTGCTCTGTTTCTCAGTCTCGGTCACTCTCTTCAAACTTTCTCTCTCATTCACTCCCCATCTTCAGGTTCATCCGAATAAAATGTCGGAGCTTTATTTTCACAGTCAGGAACTAGAGAAACGTTAGAGCAGTAGCAGTAGCTGTGGCAGTAGCGGTGCGGACAAACAAATTACTTCTCATCATCGTAATCGTCATTACGGCCGGAATGGCCCAAATTCTCAAACTGAACAACTCCAACTTTCACTTACTTTCGCCACTCTTCTACATACATACATACATACATCCTGCTTTCTTTATTCATATGGCATGGTATTATACAGACTGTGCGCAACATAAACCTAGAGTATTGTTCTTTTTTCGACTTTCTCCGGGTGAAAGTGAAAGTTTTTTTGAAATTTTTTATTTATGTTCATACGACTCAAAATTTTCAAAAATCATCACTGTACATTCATATATATATTCACACATAGTTTCAATGGAGAAAGTCAAATTGCTTTCTCTACAACTGTGGAAACTGTGGGCGGAGAAAGCTAGAGAAAGCATGGCTGTTTAGTAAATTTTCTGGATGTGGGGAAAAAGAAGCGGAAACGATGTCGAGGAGAAAGAGAAAGCGTGGGAGAAAGCACCGGAGAAAGTGGAGAAAGTACAAAGAGAAAGCAGCTAGTATTTTTACTACTGGAATAGGATGGACAACATTATGCTCAAGTCGCATTTTGAATTTTGCATGAAGCCAGATCCACTTTCTCCGCCCTGCTTTCTCCATGCTTTCTCTTTTTCGGCGCCCTCCGTTTTATTTTTCTAGTTGATGTTGATGCTCTGCCAAATGTTCATAAACTTGGGCTTTTCGTCCCTTTTTTCTCCAGTGCTTTCTCCGCTTTCACTACCAATTCAAGTCCCGGCACTACTTTCTCTGCTTTTTTGTGCCTTCATTTTATTTCTCAAAATAGGGAGAAGAGGACCATAGGAGTAGAAAAAGGAGTGGAGAAAGTCCGTTATCATTTTTCCAGATATTGTTCCATTTTTTGCTTTCTCCCCTCAATTTTTCCTGGCCTCTCCCCCAGACTTTGAGAATGGAGCAACAGACGCATGAATATTTGTAGAGTCGTGCCATTTGTATTTGCATTCGTATTCGGACTTGGACTTGGATTTGAAATGTCATTGACATGAGGAGAGAGAGAGAGGACGAAAAAATTCTGGAATAAGAAATGACGGCGAAATTTCTTCCACTTAATATCCGGGAAATAAAAAAGAAGAGCCCAAGATAAAGGAGAAGGGCAGAGTGAAAGTGAAGTGAAAGCAAGAAAAAAAGGACACGCACACGCTCACACATACATGTACATTGTCCATACATTGAGATCCACATTCCAATTGACATTATGCCAGGCCACAAATGGTATGGAGAAAGTGGTCATTGGTTGCCAGTTGAGTGCCCTCTTTCTCTCTCTCTCTCTCAACTGGATACGGAATCGGGACTGGAATGTGAATTTGAGTACAAATCGCCCGTCCGGCCCAAAGGAATAGTCGAATAGTCAATGGATGGACTCAGCCATGCAGATGAGCTCCGCCATAGACAAGACAAGACAAATCCAAATTTCCGAGGAAATGGCCATGGCAACGTCTTGTGTCTTTTTTCGTCTTCTTCTCCAGCGTCTGTCCATGATTCCCTTCCATTCCGTTTGCGAAACGGGCCACTTCCAAAAAAGGAACCCAAATCGAAAACCGAGACCAAAACCAAAATCAAAACTGAAAACTGGGAAGTGGAGAAAGAAGGGAAGAAAAACTGGAGCTTCAAAGCCAAAGCATTGCCAAAAACGGAGAAGGGAATTGGAAGGGAGTTCCAAGGCGGAAATAGATAGAAAAGGACTTTGACTGTCTCCTTTCCCTTGCCTTTCTCTTTTCTCCGGTCCTCCTTTCTCCGCTTTACTTTCACCGCTTGGCCGCCACACAATGGGAAGTGACATTCACAATATATATGTAATATGTACATGTGCATGCAGATTGAATCGACAAAAAATGATCAAATCCTTTCGGCCTTTCTCCCCCTTTTATCTTCCGCTTTCACTTTGACTTTCTCTTTGACTTGTCTCTTCTTGGTTTTTTGCTGTTTCCCTCCTTTTTAAAGGAAGAATTCGGCGGAATTCAAAAATTCCAAAAAGCTCGCCAAAATTTTCATTTTAACCGGAAATTTCACTTTCACTCTGCTTTCTCCATGCCGTATTTTGTGTTCTGGACAAAGCGGAGCAAAAAAGCGGAAGATACGGCGGACGAAGAAAAGAACGAAAGTATGTCTCCATTTTTTGCATGTTTTCCCCCCAGTGAAAGCACGAGTACGAGTACGCCAATTGTACTTTCACCCGGGTACTTTCACTTTTTACACAATTTTTTTCTCACTCTTTTTTTGGTTATGACCCTTTTTAAAGGAGATTTTGTGTCGCCTCTTCCGGCCTCTTTTTCTTTTATTCAACTTTTGAACTTTCTCTTTCTTTCCGTCGCTCCGCCAGCTTTTTGCACTCCATTCGTTGTCTCCCAATTTTTTAGCGTATATTCTGTTACGGCGACAGTTTTTGATGAAAAACTAAAACTAGTTGTTTTTTGTTCTAATTTTTGTGAAAATTTAAAAAAAATACATTACCCATTCTTCAGATTCCACGATTTATTTCTATTTCCGTTTGAAAGCATTAATTTCTTACCTGTAAGTAAAAAAACAAAATACATACAAACCATTAAGCAATTAATAAAAGGGCATAAAAATTTGACATTTTACAACTTTCTCCCGTATTTTTCATCCCTGCTTTCACTTTCATGGTGCTTTTCCCGACTTTCGTGGGCCAAACCTCAATGGCGGTGTATGTAATGTAATGAAAGCAAATCATTTTGTTCCTCGGCGTCGTATCGAAGCAATATGAGCAAAAGGAAAAGGAAAGAAAAGGAAATGCAGAGAAAGTTGAAAAGGGAAAGAGAAAGTTGGATAGAAAAAGAGAAAGTGGAGAAAGTGGAGAAAGCTGGGATGAAAATCTGTGCCAAGTTGGTTCTGTAAATCGGAGAATTGTGCCGACTTTTGGGGATTCATTGTACGTACATACGTATGTAAGACTCCGGACTTGTCTTGTCAGAGCCAGCGTCCTAGTCATAAATACGAGAAAAATATCTACCGTGTCCCAATTTTTATTCCCCTGATTTTCCATCCCGCCCAAAACGCAAACCCAGGCCCAAAAAGACAAGATATTGTGCCGCACACACGCACAATATCCAGGGTGCATATATACATATAAAATATAAACGTACAAAACTGGAGAAAAAAGGAGTCTGGAGAAAGTGAATGAGAACAGGAAGAAGAAAAAGAAAGGAGGAAGAGAAAATGGGGGAAATTTTGGCATTATGTGGGACTCCATTCGCCTTTCTCTCTCCCTCTATTTTCATGTATATGGATAGTCTATACGTTGGTGAAAGCGGAGAAAGCGGAGAAAGCGGAGAAAGTCTGCTAGTAAAAGTGGAGAGTAGGCCAGGCAAGTAAATCATGAAGATGACAGCGTCTCTTTGTCTTCTATTTAGGAGGGATTCATAGCCAAACTGGAAACTATACATGTATGTATGTACATGGAGAAAGCTCACTTTCTCCCGTTCTTTCACTTCCTTTCTCTTGCTTTCTCTTTGCAGCACAGACTTTCTCCATGTGAAATCTATGTACGTATAGTGTACATTTACATTTATCCAGACAAACTATTATTTTTATAGGTTATTCCTCCAGATAATCCGTTCTACAGCTGGCTCTGCTTTCACTGCTTTCACTACTTTCTCCAGCTTTCTTTGTCTTTAATAGTAATAAAAATAAACATAATAATAGCCCGGCTTTCTCCAGTTTCTTCTTTGTATTCCGATTTGGACTTGGATTTGGATTTAGATTTGTATTCCTATTTGTGTGCATGAAGGAGGCTGCGGACAAACAAACAAATAAATTGTAGCCGGAGTCCCGAGAATCCAAGATGAAGATTAAGATGGAGAACAACATAAATAAATCGGAAAAATTCCCTCTCTCTACTTTCTCCAGGACTTTCTCCGTGGCTACATGAGCGCACTGTGCACTACCATTGTCCTCCTCGTCCTCATCATCCTCATGATTCTTTTGACTGGACGAAAATTCATCTTCATCTTTGTCTTGATTTTACTCCTGGTTTTCGTCATCCCCCTTCTCTCTTCCCCACGATCCATGTTTTCACCGGAAACACGGCCACTACATGATATGATCCCGCGATACACGATACAGACGTCCCTCTTAATTTATTTATGGCCATGGAATAAAATCCCCCGAATAAAAATCACGATCGAAAAACCCGGGTTTTTTGAACTTTCTCTTTAAAAAAATTAAAAATACGCACAAAATTCGGAAAATAAAACAATAGGAATCGAAAACGTACAAGAAAGAAAGTACGGCAAGGTGAAAGTTGGGGAAAGTTCGGGCTGTAGAAAGGATCTCATCAAAACGCTTAATCTCTATCCAAAGCTCAATCACGGCCGACAGGGAAATAAATGTCGGTACGTACCGTCGAAACCCGACGTTTTTCGACGTTTTGGGGAAAGAAAGTCGAGAATAGGAAAAATTCAAGGGAGAAAACTGCTTTCTCCTGTTTCTCCGGATCCTAATCTAGATATAGACAATAGACAATCTCAAGACTTTCACCATCCAAAAAACCTGGCCCATCAAATCAAACCCAAACCAAGACAAACACTGTTTATTGTCGTAGCCAAGCATTGGAGAAAGTTGGGGAAAGTCCGACCACCAAATTTTGGCTGTGCCGACTTTCTCCAAGAGAAAACAGAGGAGACGCAATAAAGTACAATACAAAACAAGGGATTAAGCTCTTGTGGATGCAGTCAAGAGAGAAAGCAGGGAGAAAGAAGGTGAAAGTCCACCGCTATTTCTATCTATCTTTTTCACTGTCTCCTTGTACACGTATACATACATACATAGTCGGCCCACTCACGTGTGCTTAACGAAGGAAGGAACGATGGAGAAAACTGGAGAAAGCGAGATGAGCTAAAATGGGATGAGATTGAGATGAGGAGCGGATTCGTTCTTTCGTTCATTCATTCGTGTGGAAACCCAGCCGAATGCAGTATATAGAATAGAATCATAGAATAGTGGAATACCTTGAGTGAGGCCCAATCCGGCCGTCCTCTCAAGTGTAAATCTAACGATAAATCAAAATGATTTGGGAAAATCTCGGAGAAAGTCGGCCCGATTACGATACATACACTCCTTCCGCTTTCTATTTTCCCTGTGTGTGTGTGTTTATGTACAATATACAGACTTTCTCCAGTCGAAGGGCAACCAATAAACATCACAGTCTCTCTCTCTCTCTCAAGCCCACGAGATGAGATGAAATGAGATGGGACGGGATGATAGGAGAAAGCACAGCAAACTAAGGGTGAAAGTAATACATACATAGAGAAAGTCATCATTGGAGGGAAATTGAGCGGTTAGAGCACCAACAAAACAACAAAATAAAAATAGAAATCAAGGAGAGATTGTCGAAGAAAATAAATGGAAATGGAATCAACCACCATTCTAAACAAGTGATACCTTGTGAAGCATCACGAGGCCGTTAAGGGCCTTCATTTTGTGCATGTATAGTATACATTTAGGTACATACAAGCCAATCATTCCGACTTTCACTTTACTTTCT
>JAQIVE010001705.1:0-23319 GCA_034698285.1 Sminthurinus bimaculatus | reverse complement strand
TTTAAACTTTGAGGCCCTTGCGCAACCCTTAAATGTCAACCGATTGGGATGAAATTTTCAGGGAATTTGTTTGACATATTAAGGAACGTTTTTAGAGGTTCGGCGGTTAGAGTTTTGACGCTTTGAAAAATTCCGTCCACACTAATGTATATGCAATGCAATCTCAAGCCGTCCAATTCCAAAGAGATTTGAATCAATGATAAATGTTAAGAAAATTTTATACCATGACTTTAAAATAATTATTAGGAATGTAAAATTTAGAAATAAAATATAATAGCTACCATTTTTATAGGTATAACTTTGTACGCTAGTGTATACTAATTTGCACAAACTATTGGTGTATTTAAAATAAGAATGAGAACAAAACATGTCATGTTTGTACAATGTATGTATTGCTATATAATTTACACTGAATAGGGTCATCCTGTACTTACAATTAGGTATTAGAAACTGCTCCATGACAAATGCCACGAAGCTTTTTTGTACGAACATTATTTGTTATTATGCCTTCAACCAAGTTTAACTTGAGAATCTGTTGACCTTTACCGTCCTTTTGTTTGTTTTTAAAAATGAACTTGCTAAGTTTAAAAAATCCTTGTGATGTATACTTATTTATATGAAAACCTAGATTACTTTAGAGTTTAGAATGTAGAATTGTCCATTTCAATGCGTTTTCATGACTATAATACATATGTAATCTCAATCACAGTGTATTATTATTAGACTCGGTACCGTTTGTTTTTTATAGTTTGTTAAAGTTAGAAAAAAATGTTTGCCAATTTGTATAATGTATTTTAAAAATATAGGACTGTTGATGTTTATATAATATTCTGTTATACATTTTAATTATTATTTATTACTCTACTTAAGAATGGAATACTACAAAAAATGTGGTGAATTATTGTGGTAATTAGTATTATTGCTATGTATTTATGTATTATGTATTTCTTATCATTAAACTTTGTCAGGGACAGAGTATTTTCACCATCAGGGAATCGATTAGGAACGATCTGTGTACATGGATAGTTTCAATAGTATAATGTTTACCACAATATTAACTTTAGCAAACGAACCTCCACGTTATCCTTTTTAAATCCGATTTAGATACTATGAATGTGTTAAAAGCAACGTGACTTCTAATTAGTCTAACAAAAATTGTATGTAAAATGTAAATACATAGCAATAATATTGATAATACAAGAGACCACAACTCAAAAAAGACATTCCATTGTGAATTATGCATTTTATAGAAATTCATTCAAAATACAACTTTTTATAAAATACACGAACGATATAAAGTACTTCCTTTTTCTTAATAAAATGCTGAAAGGAATTGAGTACATGTATAAGCATTAAACATCTAAAAAATTGACACAAAAGTACAATAAAATGCGTTTTCCATGATTTAACTATATCACATTTCGTATTATTCTTTAAATGCGACAATATACTTGATAGTTGATTCAATATAATACTAAGAATCGCTTTAGGACGTAGACTCTTAAAGCACCAAAATCACTTCAAAATATACCTAATATCTATATAATATAAAATGTATGGTTACCTTTTTGTCAGGCAATTATTATTATAATACCATGTGGAAGAACTTGGAAAGCAGGTAAGTAATCTCTTCATGTGATGCAATATTATTAGAATGTGTTCAAACTCAAATGGTGAAATAACAATAGGGTAGAAGTCATTATACGTCGGGTCTTTTCCCGACACCGTTACACATATCGAAAACAACAGCCGCAACTTGTCGACTTAATTTGTCTGCATTTTCTTGAGTATCTGCCTCTGCATACACACGGACTACATCTTCAGTGCCAGAGGGGCTAGAGAAACAAAAAATAATTGAAAAAGTCATTCTCATTTTCCTTCACTCCATAAATTACATATTGCATAATATATCATATATATACGTAACTTAATTACAAAATTTTGAAAAAAAGGATCTTAATGGTTATTTACCGAACAAAGCTTCGGCCGTTTTTGTAGCTAGCAGCAAGTGCTTCAATTTTATCTTGAACCCCTTCCGGTGTGACTACTTTCCTTTCAGCATCCGCTGTGGTAATTACTGTACGGTCAGCAACAAGGACTTTGAGCTGACGATTAGGAAGGTCCGTATACTTTGAGTCCCAGTCCTCAACTGACCAATCTCTGGAATATAAGATGGCTTCAACTGCCAAAAGATCCGAAATTGCATCACCCACCGTCGAATTTATTACATTTAAAAATCCCAGCAACTCTTGGGCTGCAGCATTGGAACTAGATCTGTTATGAAATTAATGGAAAGAGTTAAGGTCAAAACATTTCATAAGTTACAAACATTTTAAAATAATAATATCATATATCATACATCGTAAAAACTTCTATATTCTTTACATACTTGGCAGCATCTTTGATCGTTGAAATTGCTGTCGGACTGAACACTGCAGTTCCGTGGCCATTGGCTTCAAAGTAAATTCCAATGTCATAGTGTAAGGCTTCATGGTGCATATATTTGACTCCAGTCGGAGCACAAGTTACTGGAATTCCCTGTAGTAAATTGTATTACATAAATTGTACAACTTGTATCAAGTATGCATAAAAATCATAGGCAACTATTAGATAACATTGTGTTGATTTACAGCTTATACAAATACATTAAAATACTACTACTAGTCAAGTAAAATACGTACGAGAATATCCTTGATGTAGTTGGTCGAGCTTCCATTGGCATAAGCACTTTGAATTAATCCAAGCTTTAGTGATAAGCCAGACTCCTTTACTAATCCACCCAAATGTTCAGCAAACAACGTTGCAATTTTATCGCCATCCAGCATATGAAATTTGCTCTCGTTGTCAAAATAAAAGTATATCACACGATCTGCGTCACCATCCAAAGACACACATCGAATCCCAACCTGTGGACTTATCGATTCTGGGCATGCCTGCTGAACCTTGACGAAATCTGCTCCACACTATCAAACAAAAGAATCATAATAATTTTTTAAAATGTACGTACAATATACAACATTATTAGCTACGGTTCTTTTAATACTATTTAATAAGATCAGTTTTCAAAGGATAAAATCAAATCATACGTTTTCATTTAAGCCTCCGGATGAACCGTCATTTACAATGTCCACTTTCAACAATCCTTCACCGATTTCATCGGCAATTTCTTTCATGACGATTGCCCCCACACCATTAGCGCCATCAACTTTGATTGCAGGAGTATATCTCGTTCTAGGGGTGCCCTGGAAGAATCAATAAATAAGAACAATAAATAAGTATCAATACATAATACGTACGAAGTGCGATTGCCGTTTCAAATTGCAATGGCCATTATATTCTTGAGCATGCATGATATAAACACAACAGTATTAAGAACAATGTAAGTCTTCTTTACTCACTTTTTCGAGTATACTACGGAATCCTGATGCAAGTCGTTGCAAATAACCCTCTCGTGATGACTCTCCTATTGAACTATCATTCTTAGTTGCAACCAGATAATGAAGAATTGGCGTACTCACAATATCAAAATCAATTACTTCACATCCAATGCAGGCAGCACCATCAATCACAGATTTAGCAAGAGCTGGACTACTTTTTCTGAAAAAATAATATAAGGAATCATAAAATGTACAAAAATACAATTTTAACAGAGCAAGACAAGTTTTCCCGTGTACAGTGTAGCCCGAGACATACACTGAAAGTATGTAGTAGTAAGTACATAATATGAAATTAAAAATTACCGAGTATCCCGTCCTAAGTACACCAAACCGGGACTTTGCCAATTTATGGAGTAAGTTTTAATCAGCTTTGCAATAGACTCTGGAAGTTCTTCGTCACTACAAAATGAGGAAATACATTTCATGAATAAATAATAAACTTGAGTATTTTTTCTGCTGCAAACTTTAGTACTGATACATTGATTGTAAACAGAAGCTCACCTCACATTTGCAATGACTGTTGCTAATTTTTCCCACTCGGGTTCTAACATTTCCCCCAGTGGGTCAATCAACTTTAGGCCATTGTCAGGTTCAGGGTTATGAGAGGCTGTTATCATTGTACCGATTGCCGCTGTTAATGATTATGATGAAATAAAGTTAGTTAAAGTTAGTTCAATTTTATAAAATATACATACATAACCAGTTTTTAGTTCCCTTTGTTATATTTATTAATAAGCTAGTATCTATATTTAATACATATCATATATATATTCCATCCATAGTTCGATGTACGATACATTGTAGATTGTAGGTAATATAATATATAAAGATGTCTCTCACCATTCTTTACCTTTGACCTCAAGGCAGAAACGATTCCCATCCTGAACATAATATGATCCAATAGTTCAGCCCTGAAATTATACAAAACGACAAAGCCACAGTTTAAGAAAATGGAATAAAATGTCATGAGTTCATCACTTAAAAAGTAACTACTATTGTTCATAATTCATAAATATGATGGTCTGTAATTTTGTAATTTTATATTTCATATAATGTTGCATCATATATTTATACTTACTTTGTTCGAAAACCGGCTGTTCCATATCCAATGTAAATATCTGTCTTCCGTGGATGATTGTTGACATTGTCAACAATATACTTGTTCAAAAGGAGTTCCGAAGGGCTCTTGTCCATGTTTGTTGTCTTGAAGGATCTAGTAGTATTATGTACACACGAAGAAAAAGGAACCAAGTTAAAACAAATGAAAGATTTGACGTTCAAAGTCAAAGGGCAGCTAAAATGCAAGACTCTCCTACTAAATAACGGAAATAAAAAAGACGACGATCGACAAATTCTTGAGGAAAACAGTTTGACTAGAGTAATTGCTGATGCTAAATAACTACAAATTCAACTGCCACTTTTAACTTTGTTTGTATTTTAACCGTAGAACTATAATATAAAAATATAAAAAAGTAATTCACATTCACAAAAACACAAAATGACAAACCAAAAGTCTCCAGCCGTTCAAATTGCCGTGTTCAAAGTGAAAGGAGAAAGGATGTTTAAGGAAGGCTGCAGCGTATCTATTATCTATTTCATATGACAGAGCTAATAGAAACTCAACATACACGCGGAGTTGCTTACTGACAATTAAATGTGAAATGTGAAATGCGTGAAGAGTTGAAGAGCAGAAAGGCTAATTTCTGATGCAGTTTTTCGATAATACATTTCCTATGCATGAAATATAGGTTAATGTACCTCAACATCGTAAATAACTAGAGCTGCGGCTCTACATACAACGTATCAAGCAAAAATGCTATATAATGTAGTGGTTCTACTACTCTTTCATCCTTCGTCAATTTCACTGTTAAAATATTTGCCTCTCTCTCTCTCTCTTTACAGTTACATGAGAAATAGTGCAGATTTTATATCGTTCATACTCTCACAAGTACATACTTACTTGCTGATTGAAAGTGCATTATGTATTATATTTATATTGGTTATCCTTTGTACGTTACAAGTTACAACTATCAATACGTTATGCATATTGCAGTGTATGACAAGATGAGACGACATGGTGTGTATGTAGTGTGTAGTATGTAGTATGTACAATGTACAATGCTTAAAATCTCAAAACTCCCAAGCATTGATTAAAGTTTTCTTCTTTTTTATTTTAGCTTAAATTTATGTCATTACATTAATAAAGCGCGTGTAAAATCATCTGTTCAATCAAGCTCAAAATACATTATTAGGTAAACGAAAAAAGACGATTCAAACCAAAGTAAACCCGTGGGCATCCACATTGTTTTTTTGTATAGATAAAATGTGCTAAAAACACGGGTATATAATATATAGTTGCTGTTAACAAGAAATCGATGCGAAAAATCAAAGTAATCAACTAAAAATTGAAAAATCAAAATGATAAAAATCTTAGTAACTGGATAAATAGCTCAAAAAATGAGTCAGTATTTCTTCGTTTAGAATGACACCAAGAAACTTTGAATTTGGAAAGGTTTGAATGAAGCTTTGAAACTGTTTCCAGAAACCTGTAATTGTTCAAAATAAAATAAAATATGCTACATTAAGAAATCAATTAACTTTATACAACAGTCACTTGTGTTTAAAATGCTACATTTTTCATTATGATTAAATATTAAATCCATTGTATGTAAAATTTACCACAATTGGGTCTCCGGCAATCTCGGTTTCCATTCCGTCACAGGACACAACCTTGGTGACATTAAAGCCGAGGCTGATACTATAAGTGTGAGCATTCAAAAAAATAAGTAAGTAATTAGTGCCCAATTATTCTTTTGTACCATTATGAAATCCAAATTACACACAATTTGCTTTTAAAATGAACAGTATTTTAATATATTACGTTGTATTTCGTGTTGCTCCTCCGTGGCTTTCATACAGACGAACAAGACAAGCCTTTTGATCATCAGCCGCAACTTTGAAAGCTTCTACGATGACTGCGGGATTGTCCGTTTGCACCCAATTTGTGGGCAAACTGAAAAATTAACAAATAAATAATAAATAAAAATGTTATCAATCTTCAAGCAATAACAGTAACAATTTCCCCAAAAATTAAAGTCAAAACGATGATGAAAAAAAAAATCCACTCACGCTGCACCGGCTAAGCTCGTTGACAAAATCGGAATGTTATTAGCTCCGAAAACGTTGAGCTCATAAGCACGTTTAATCACTTCAGCCTCTTGCAGTGTTCCTAATTTAATGAAAATGACAGCAATTTTTAATCAATTCAATTAAAACCTAATTATTAGAATCCAAGGTATGTTGGCATTATTCTATGTTAATTTTATCAGTGTATTATAAAATACCTTCGTGAGGCAAGACGGCATAGTAGATGAAATGCTTGCCGACTGAGTCCGACATATCACAATTGGCATCAGGATTCTTGTAAAAAAGCATTTTTATTGTTAGTCAATAAAATTGAAAAGTAGTAAATTTCGAATAAAAAATCAAGCACATTTGAGACATAAACTGCTGAAATACATATCATGTTTACCTTGGGAGATTTCAATAGGGACAATTTCACAATGTTATCTCGAACATGCCATCCATATTTGCTGTCAGTAATAATCGTGACACCCTTGTCCGCTTGAGAAATGTCCATCCATTTGTGTCCGCAGACCTCAAACTTAGCCTGTTAAGCAAAAAAAGTAAAGCTAGAATAAATAAAAGTAACTTTGTGGATTGATTGAAACAAAATTTGAAAGTTTTTTAAAAAAAGAAAAGCATACCATATCCCATGATGTATTGATATGCGTTGGTCGTTTAGCGTGTCCATATTGGATTTCTAAAAATTTCAAAAAAGCGTTTAAAATACAGTTTATATAGGTAATTTGGCTTATTTTACCATAAGTTCCTTTTTTAGCTCCACGCATATACATATAAAATACAACTTACCATAAGTGGCCTCACGGGACAAAATGTCCACGGGGAACTCAACCTTGAGGAAGGTGTGATCCTCATGCCAGTCAACAATGGTATAGTATTCGACCATGGGACTGTCGGCTCGTACAACGGTGTATCGCTCGATGGTTGATTGACCAAAAGATGCCTTCATTCTGGACACCCCAACAATACTTTCACCCGTTGTAATTCGCTCAAACTGCGGGAGTGGGGCCGTGTAGTTGGGCACCTTTTGATTCTCCAAGTGGTAGTCCATCACGTCCCATGCGTCCCAGTAAAGGGGAACATCATCATACACGTAAAACATGCCACCACGAATTCCAGTGCCCAAACGATCCCCGAAAACTTTTTGCTCCCCTGACTTTGTGGTGAAATAAATTTCTTCGTATGGCAGTCCAGTCTTTGCCGTTTCCACTCGGACGAGACCGTTGGAGAAGCTGTTTGTGGCTGTTTTAATAAAAGGATATTATGATAAAAATGTTAAGATAGATAGGTTTTAATACTATATAGCTCTATGCTATCGAAAATTTTTCTTACCAGCGTCGAATGAAACCGGCTTTGTGGGCGCAATCGGGGTGAATGCCGAAAATCCGCTGGGATTTAGGGAGACAAGAGCCGCCGTGAACGTAGCCGGGACTCTGAATCGACCTTCCAAACTATCGTCGACGGTAGTCTTCAAATCAACTTGCTGTGTGTTGGCTCCTCCAGGAAGAGCTCCAGTATCCGGCTTGTTGAAAATCACAGTTCGGACGTTCCATGGCAGGGGGTTGAAAACAGCTTTGGTGGCAGTCCCAGCTGGCAGAAGCAAGCCATTGTACTTTGTTCTCAAAGAAACCAAGGTGGAAAAGGTCTAGTTAAAGAGTCAATAAAAGTATCCCAATTAAGCTTGTTTAGATAACCATGTAAAAAATTAAATAATAAATAATACTGTTCAAAATACGGTTGTACCTCAATGTAGACCTTTCGAGCTGTTTGAGCTGCAAGCTCGATACAACTTCCAGGAAGAATATCGTGAAACTGGTTCAACAATAGATTTTTCCAGCACCTGTCTACTTTTTCTTGATCTCTAAAATATCATAAGTTTAAAATAAATATTTAGATTAAATTAATTTTTTTACACTATGAAAGTGTACAGAATTTTTGAATTCTAGTTTTAACATTTCGTTTTTCAAATAAAAAAGGTATTACGCCGTGTAATCAGCAGAGCTGACGTTGCCTCGTTGTACGGCAATTGCCATCAGAAGTTCAACTTCTCGTAGGAAAAATTCTCCCTTACGATTGAACCATTTGATTGTTGCCTGAAATATCCGTGTAAAACCGTTACAATTACTGACGTTTAAGGATTCGTACAGAGAAACATCAAAAATTTCTCAAAATTTTGAGTTTACATACTTGACTCGTGTAAGTTCCGTTGTGGAGCTCCAAGTACAATTCACCCACCCATTTACTCAACTTGCCTTGTTCCTTTTCAAGTTGCTCAAAGAAATAGTCGGACGATCCGTAGACGATTCTGAGTCAAGAAAAATCGAATTTTTATCATGTGTAGAAATAAAAAGTCACTAAAAAACTGGCGAGATTTTTGAAAGAGAAAACTCACCTGGGCAATCCGTCGACATCCTTGAGTCTGTTTTGTCTTTCAATCATTTGTCTAGTTGGTCCACCACCACCGTCTCCTTGACCATAAAGGAAGATTCCAACATTTGCTCTTCCCTTGTCCTGCGAATTGTTCACCGAGTACAACAGCTCACTCACACTTCCGCCCATGTTGTAACTGTCGCCTGGGGGGAAGTGGCAGAGGACTTTACTTCCATCGATTCCCTCCCACCAAAAGTTGTGGTTGGGGAACTTGTTGACCAAATTCCAGGACATTTTCTGAGTGAGGAAGCGGGTGATGCCAACGTGCTGGAGGATTTGTGGAATTTGTGCGCTGTAACCGAAGGTGTCTGCATGCGACATAAAAGAAATTCGAATTTCAAAAAATTGTCGATTTCAGTGTTAACAAAAAAGGACGAATTTGATGACTAGTTTTTGTCAGTCCTCATAATATGTACCTGGAAGCCAAAACTCTTTGGAAACCTTTCCAAACTCCTTTTTGAAGTATCTTTGTCCGTAGAAAAATTGTCGAACGAAGGACTCTCCAGAGGGAATGTTACCGTCCATTTCGATCCAAGCTCCGCCGACTGGAAGGAATCTTCCCTGGCTAACGAATTGCTTTACTTGCTGGAACACGTCGGGATAATATTGCTGGAGCCTGCGTTTAAAGTTAACTTTAAAGTTTCTTTGAAGGTTAGTTAAAATCCAGTTAAAAAAGTTCCCATTTCTTACCATTCATATTGTTGGGCTGAAGAGCAAGCAAAAACATAGTCATCGTATTCTCTCATCAATCCCAGTTGAGCACTCCAGGATCTGGCCACTTTCCGGATCGTTTCGTCATAGTCCCAAAGCCAAGCACTGAAAATATAAGCAAAAGAATCATTTTTAATGAAAAATGGAGACTGTTTTAATTGATGACCTTTCGTGTCCTATACTTGATTCAAGCTTACGTGTCAATGTGACAATGTCCCATTGAAACCAAAGTGTGATTTTTTTGTCCACCTCCTTCTGCAAAATAGGCATCAGCAATTTGGCCCGCCTTTCTGTAAAACAGCAAGTATGGAGAAAGAGTATAAAAATTAGAATTTAGGTATCTTCTAACAAATTAGTGAGTTTCGAGCCTGCAATGAGATAAATTTAATTTAATGCTCACTCATAGTTCTGGTCATTCTTAATCAAGTTGACCATTTCGTTGGCACAGTACAATGCTTGATATCCCCGGTGGTCGTTGGACAATTGTTCGCTAATTTGCTTGAGCATGTCCAAGTCCGTGATAATTTTGTACATGTTCCTGTTAAATGGTGCGACGTCGGCCTTGCTAAGTTGTGAGGTGGAGTTGTTGTTCGTGGGAGCGATCATGTCTCCATTTCCTGCTCCAAACATGCCGTTGATACTGCATTCAATGTAGAAGGTCATCGGAGCCTCATTCCCCGTCCATTTTCTGGAGAGAATGTACTCCTCCCGGAATCCGGGAGACAGACCCTGAAGCATCAAACCATTGGTATTGTAAATGGCCGCCTCGCAGTTGCAGTTCCATCGAAGATGAATCTCCTGACCAACCCATTCAGCAGGGAATTGGGTCGTATCAAGTTCAACCTTGAACCCTGTTTATAAAAGAAGAGGAAAAAGTTAGTAAACCTGTACTAACTATACTTATCTAATAATGAAAAGTGTGTTATGCAGCATTTACGACTCACAATGTGTGGTCCAAGTAGGGCCGAACCGAAAACTGACCCACGAATTGCCGTCGGGATTTCCAATGAAATTTTGAGACTTAATGTTGTTGAAATCTCTCCACTGGGGATCCTTCCAAGCTCCACTTTGATCTCCTGGAAGTCTCCAATATGTGAGCTCTAAAAAATAAAGAAAATTACATAATTAAAAAATTAAAAGCAAATATTTCCAAAAAAAATCAGAAAATAACAAACGTGGCAACTAACTGTAAGCTCCAGTATTATTAAATCCTTCCCATGTAGGGTAAACTTTGGAAGGAAGATTCAGATTTCTGAAGAGACCTCCATCAGATAAAAAGTTGCTGACACGACCTGAATAATAAACAAGTTAACCGTTTTAGTTTCATAGTAAATACGAGAAAACATTTGAAAAATAGATAATTAAAATTTCCTTTTATCCCTTACAAAAAAAGGCTTGTCAAAAAATCTCATGAAAGTTTGATGAGATTTGACAAAATAGATAATTTATTGTGTTTAATTTATTACGCACCTAATGTTGTCGTCCGATTTTTATGGATCGGAGCAGTTGTATAGCCAGTAGCCATTGTTATAAAATATATCCGTCAACTGGAAACTGGAATTGAAAAAAATGTATAAATCAGTACAGATAAACTTTACAAGTTTAGAGTCAAATGTCACATTCACAATCCTATTTATGTAGCACCATACACAACAGCTCTTCGTTAAGTAAAATGACAAAACTGTGATTTTCACTGAAAAAATTGAAACAGACAGTATTTTATCGGCTATTGTGTATTTTTTTGTTAACTGAATTTGTCGACTGAATTCGATTTGACACTTGGCTACCAAATCTTGTATGATGTGTGAAAAAGCACATGGAATACCAAAATGTTTAAAGTTCCGTCTTACCGCCTTTTGACTCCAACTTGATTTTCGACGATATTTTGTGTGTTTAGTGAAACAGTACAGCTAAGGGACGTGATCTTGAACTCGAAACTCGAACTGTGTGATAATCAAAAAGCCAAAAGTGAACTTGACAGACAAAGTTATTTTTTGTTCTCCAGAGAGAAACGAATGTCAGAAGAGTAGAACAGTTTTAGTTTTAACTAGAGAGACCTCGTTAAAAGTCACCACCAGACTGAGTTAACATTGGCTGTCTCCTCGTATTTATACAAGTTATGTTTTCAAACTATTTAATGTTTTACAGTGTGTACAGTGTACAGTAGTTAAGTATGTACAGCAAACTATCAACGTTCATTGCACGATGTCTCCCCTTCGTTATCAGACAAGGTATTAGGAATCATTGTTTTTTATTATATTATATTACATGTATATTATATACTATTTAACTATGTAAGTGCATGTGTCATTAAATAAAAATAACATCTATCTACATTTTGCTCCTTTAGAATTAGACTGCCGCTTGCGTCTATCTAATGATAAATAATAAGTATCTACTTATATTTAGATGCTGCTGTTTTTCGAATCTGTCTACTTACTTACATATTTAAAATTTAAAGTACATATCTTGTAAAAACATATCGAATTTCTCCCGATGCACTATATATGCATATTATTTACTTACTTATTTACACACAGTGTAATAATGCTAATGACTTTATTATGATACATATACAAGAAATTAAAGATTGCAGGGACACGCAAACATGAAATTTGATCATCATCAATTCAACACTTCAATAACTATAGACTGTAGCACGGTCTTCAAAGATGATTTCATATTTCACATTCCATACACAAGCATATAATTTTAAAAAATTCTCAAACACTTTTTGTTAAATGATTTCCATTTTTACAGCAAATCATGATAAAATTTGTCATTTGTTGTAAAAAGGGAAATTATTATATTATGATATATTATTACAAGTGTGGCGAAAAATCGCCCACTACTTTATGTAGGTATATTATTTTGTCCCTTTCAGTTCCCAGTTTCCGCCTACAAAATACATCTGATTAAAAACTCAAGTTACATGATTTATGATTGATTACTGCAGTTATAAAACAAACGTCAAACAATAGTGTGATGACAATATTTCATGAGTATTCTTTTGTTTTAGGACAAGTTTCATATGTTTTATACCAAGTTCAAAACAATAAGGTTATTATCACCATCAGATTTAGTTGGGCAGGACAGGATGTAATGTTTGATTAAGTGATCACTATCGCTAGGAAAACAAGTTGAACTTATTGAATGCCTACAATATAATATGTATATAGGATTTACTATTGACATACTGGCACTTGACTATTCGTTAGTGGACATCGATAGGGAATAGGGAAGCTTTTAATCTTATTTTGGTTTTACAGTACGAGTGACCGATGTCAAATGACTAATGAGTATAAAATGACCTGATGATATGATGTTTGTACAATATATTATGTGTATAATCCCATAGGTTTTGCTCTAAATCTAAACGAAAAGCTGCTTTCAGGCGGTGGGGGAAAAGAAAACTAAAGAATAAGAATAAGATCTTCTTACTGAAGTCTAAAGGACTGTAGCGGAATTCTTTTATTTTTCTCAAGATCTTCTTGTAAAGAATTTTTTTATCAGTAACCAATAACACATTGCATAGCAGTTGACTAATGAGAGTGTGTATCAGAGTAACCTAAAATCACAAATCACCTACTTTTTTCTCCAATTGGCGGTGTGTTCATTATAACTATCAAGCTCATTATGCATCTTTATCGGCTTTTTACATTTATTTTACTTCACGTAAAATAAACTTGTGCAATTTTTAGTAGCATTTGAAAAAAAATTTCCTTTAGTTTCACAAAAATTATTTAGCAAAAGAAAACGTCTTAACCTTAGAAGGACATTAGAGAGGTTCTGAAAATCTGGTGCACAATTCTGTCGCAAGTATGTAATCGAGTCTGTAATTTTAAAGTCATTAAAGATTAAAGCTCTGGAATCTCGCTATTACATATCTAATGGACATACTTAACTATTAACTACTCAAAAGAAAACGTCTGTCAAATCCACGTTAATTCAAATTATATTTAAAATTTAAATAACGATTATGCATGTACACTTTTGCATTAATGTGGGTAAATGGCTTTTAAATCGTATGATTGGTCTATGAAAATGGGTGTATCTCAAAAGCAAATATTATACATCTAAATAAGTACACACACATTTGCCAGACACACAAGTGCATTCATAATGTATCAATCATTTTTACTATCTCTCTTCTATCTCTCTCTCCTCAAAAGAGTTTAATGTAAACGTGTAAAGTGTAAAGTATTAGTGTTAGCGTGCACACAAATCTAGATAATATTATAACTACCGTTATTTTCTATAATATTTTTACGATATTATTACATATTGAGGCTGTGTATATAAACTGTGAGTAGTTGAACGACCCACATGTATTTACTCTAGTTCATTTCTAGTAGCTATTTTTTAAGGCCATTCTTCATCTACATATTTATCATACATATGCATGTATAACGACACATGATAGATTTCCTGGGTTTCCTCTTACTGCTTACGTTAGTTATATAGTTAGTCTACTGATCCATTTCAGATTTTTAATTTTCCATGGATGGGTGTAAAGAAATATTCATTCATTTGATGTTCAACTTTATCTTTCTGAAAATGGAAAACTTCTATGTACTAACGTATTAGATTAACGTACTTTCAAATGTGGAATTTATTGAGCCTTTTGCTTCAAACCTTCATTTTTTATATTCTAGAAATTTTAAAGATTCTTCACATTGTCTTGGGATATGCAATATGAATATAAGCAGGTTTATAAACTAAAAGTTTTCGAGGTGGAAATAATTCATCAGTAGTAAGACAGGAGTGAATTTATAGCCGAGACTGCAGCTGAAGTTCAAAAACCACTGCAATGCTAAATTAATTGGTGTATGTATGTAGTATGTACGTATGGTGTATGACGTAACATGGATTTGTAGTATATAAACCGGAGAAAGTCGGAGCCCCATCAAAATCCTGTAGATACATAATATGTAAATAAAAGATTGAGTGGCTTTAGGCCTAATAGAAATTTTACTTGTCTTTAACTGAAAAATTAAAGGTTAACCTCTGATTAAAAACTTTATTTTCCCCAAAAGGATTGTCTTTACCTCGTTATTTGTAGTTCAATTTCAGTCTCGTTGAATGTACAATGTACAGCTAAATGGGAATATTAATACAATACATATTACGTAGTCTTTACATCGTCAGATTAATTGGTATCTTCTTACAATTAGTGCATCTGGGTTTTGCATTTCGCCATTTTAATGCTAATGTCTTATTTTGGATATAAAAAATATGAAACATGCATACAGTTTCTAATATTATTTTTATCGAAGTGCAATGAATAAAGAAGCGTGCAAAAATTCCCGATCGGCATTCTGTGTATAACTACCTATACCTAATATATAATAATATGACATATTACGTTTGTTGCCAAGTTTTATGTACTTTTATAGGATAACAACTGAATGATTGCGTGTGAGAATCTTTTAACATAAAACTGCTGTCTACTTTTGCATTTTTTAACTATAGGCGAGTAATGATGAATACATCATACTTTTAATGGCAAAGTTAAAATCGCATAATATATTTTTTTTATACTAACTTGTTAGTCTGCGGCACAGTGGCGACGACTGTTTTTTATATTTTTCTTTAAATACAACATCTAGTGCTTATAAAACTACTTCTGTTATTTATCCTATAATATTACTCAATATTTTCAAAGAAACGGTCGCAAGTTGAGTATGAAAAAGGCAAATATTATATGTATGTTATGTAGTATGTTTCCATCTTTTTCTGTACTGACTATAAACTATAAACTTTTGTACATATACATACATACATACATGCAACGTGTAAATATATTACAAGATACATACATACATATAGGCAAAGAGCAACAAGGGTTTTCCCTATCAAACTGTCATATCTATCTATCTGCTCCTACTGCTGACTGCTGATACAACTTTTGGTAGTAGAAACTTGTCTTGACTTCATCTCCTTCGCTCTCTCTCTCCCTCTCTCGCTCACTCTCCGTTTGTGTGGCTGTCTTTCTTTCCTTGAGCAGGACACACAGGCGAGTCAGAGATGCGTGTATTTTTGGAGAAAATTGGAAGAGCAGGAGGACGGAGGATTCAGTCGACTTCCAGCAATCTCCTCCTCAGGATGATGAAAATTGTGCGGCTCTCGAGAAAAAATTTCTCCTCCTGTTGTGGTGACAGTGGTGGTAGTGATGGTCGTTTTCATTTTCGGTTTCGTCCTGGTTTTGGTGCTCTATCACTAGTGTATCTTATCCTTCTTATCCTCTTCATCTCACTCACCATCTTTTGTTCAAGCATTGTCGTCGGCTCCTCTCCCACAAACTCCTGGACTCCTAGTAGTAGTAGTGGCAGTGGCTCTAGAAATAGTTTTAATAGTGGTGCTGATATTCGATCATCTTCCTCTGGTTTCCGGTTTAGTGGTGCTCTTGACCGGCTCGATAAAATTGATAATGGTGAAATTGAAATTAGTGATGGAGTCATCATCTCCTCAAGTGGAGCTCGTGATAATGTGGATAATATTAACATGCTTCATGATAATGACAACGAGGAAGCAGGAGAAGGTGGTGGAGGTGGTGAGGAAGCAGATGAGGTGGGAAGTGAAGCTGTTCCGTCCCCATCCTTTTTACAGTTTTCTCCAGATTATATATTTTCCCCAAATGCCGTGGACAGGGGGAGGAGGCGAAGAAGTAGGAAAACTCGGGAGGAGGAACAACAAGAGTCAAAGTACAATTGGACGAGAGCCCTGTCCTCCTCCTCCTTGTTGGCAAGTGAGAATGAGGACTCGGTTGTTATTTACAATAATGAGGACTTTTCCGGATTCACAAGGTATAACGTGGGTGTCCTCCTAGTCAGTGGCACCGGCTATGGATTTGACCTTGAGAAATGTTCTCCAGCCATCGACATGGCGCTGGACTATGTCAATCAAGTGTATCTCCGTCCTCACAAAATCCACCTGGACAAAGTCCAGAAAAGGTATGTATACACAAATGTATATACAATATACACATACGTACATACATTATTCTTTTTTATTCGTGACAACTCTCTATTACACACATTAGTCGGATTAATTGTCAACAGTAAAAGTCACACCATTAGTGCTAATTAAATGAGCGTGTAAAAGTCTATGACAGGCATTCGAACGTTTTTTTTAGTTGTACATTCTACATGTTGTACATGCATATATGCATTGGGAAATTTTTGATGTTGAATGTGATAACTGTAAGTATGTAGCTATACATGTGCAGAATGTATGAATGTCGTCGAATGGCCGAAAATGTAAGGCCCTGACCTACGTTCACGTGTCAGTCACTCGTACCGCTGGATTTATGCATATTGCATATACATACCTAATACAGATTAATATTGAGCATTGAGTATGTTCAGCACTGTTTATTCTGCTACTCATTCAATATCGTTCATTCATTGGAAAAAAATCTTTTAAATATAGATCTCGACTCTTATTTTAAGCATTTTACCACTAAACAGACGAAATAAACTTTTTCCATGTGTATAAGTTATGTATGTATTCCTACATAATATATACTTATGGATGAACTATAAATAAATAAGATTATACCGTCCACTGTCGAGATTGTCTATAAATAAGATGAAACTCAAACATAACCAATGAGCTGCAGCTCAAGCTCATACATTTAGCTTTATCTCTCAAGTATTGTAAGTGTGTAAAGAAGGGCCAATTTAATATTTACATAAGGCATGTGAGTTGATTCTATCGCTGCTCGTTCCTTCTTTTCCTCGTCGTATTCCGTATTATGATGATCATCAAATTGTGGCTGTGTCAATAAATGCTTGTGGTTTTTATTTTCAATTTTGACAATCGTTCATATGAGCAACGATCTTATTACAATGAACTAGAATTTTAGGGAAATTTATGATAAAAACACAAAGTTTATTATTGTATTATTTGTGTGCGTCGTAGAATGTCTGTCACCTTGATTCTAGTAATTATACAATAGTTTTATCAAAATTCTGCTGGTGACTAGACATCAACTTTGAAAGTTTGAAAATGACTTTTGCAATGAGGTTTTTAACTTTTCATCTTGTGACATTGTGCATTTTAGTCAGTTTGACTAACTAAGAGCTACGTAGTTGTTATGGCTGGATAAAGTCATTGTTTGGACGCCCATTTTATACGGAACTATAGTTTCCAAAGTTTTTTCCACCGACTTGAACATTGAGACGTGTCAAGTGTGGTCGTTCTCATTGTCACCAGCATGTGTCGAAATTAGTTGGCGAATTGAAGTTATGACATGAATTGAGTGGAACAGAAGGTAGCAGAAGGTTGTTGGATGTTGAATCTCGAGAGAGGGAAGTAAGTTTAAATGTTTTTAAATGGAGCAGCCCATCGTCATGAAATAAAAGGGAAATTAGTCTGGCAAAATTTATGCACACGTGGAACAATTTAATTTGTAACATGGTAATGACACAACGCCAGAGAATTGATTTAGTTAACCCGTATCAATATCATTACTATCAATATGTATGTATGTATAGTGTTTCTCGCGTTATTGAAACTGAACTCTAAGCTTTTTCCCTTTTCCGCTTTTGTACTTATACATCATACATATTACATATTATACCTGTGGGTTGTACGTTTACGAGCCTGATGGCAAAATTCGAGTCAAAATCAAGTTGTCAGCTCACCATACACTAATATACAGTATATACAGTTTAACACGAGGAGAAGAGTCAAAGATTTCTTGTTTTCTGCTGGTTCTGTATAATATAGAATAGATATAGACAGACACTTTCCTACCGTCATAAAAATAAAACTTGTTCATTGTTCATGATGGTCGCAATGTCAAAGTCAAGCATTGTGTAATTTTAAAGTTGTTCGCCGACTCTGCATTTTTTTCACGCCATCTACGTTCTTGAGTATTTCTTTCACTTTTATGTTGAGGATTATTTTCCTAATAATCCTCAAGATTAAAGAGCCGAGGAAGGAATTTCGGTTTTCATTCTTTCAAGAAAATCAACAAGCTAGGCAGTTGAAAAAGGGGAATTTTCCCATGTACAAAAATACTTGAGTGCAGGCATGTTGCATGTTGTCAATGGTAAAAGGTGCGAAATTTTCCTTGATATTTTTGCAGCGTGTGAATGCACAGTGTGTATAGTGTATAACGTGTAGGTGTAGCTTGAATTTGAATAATATGTATGTAGGTTGAAATAACAACATGAAAATTTCATTCTACACCTTTCCACAATGTACATATTTTTGTGCTGTCTGTCTTGGACATTCTATTGTATGTTATTTTTACCAGCTCTCTCCAGCTTCTTGTCTTTTCACCATCCACCTTCTGCTGGATTCTAGAATTCTGAGGAGGAAAAAGTTTTTTCCATGTGTCTACCTCACAAAATGACAACTTTTTTTATGTGTAGCATAATACATAATACATATACGTACATCTTATAATATTCAGTTGCATAATATTTAGCCCCGTATGTGTCCCAGCTTTACAATACACAATACATATTATGTTACGTAATATATCTATGTATGTATGTAAATAGGTACATATTTTTCTAGCGGGATGACATTTCACTCGACTCGACGGTATAGTGAAACGGAGCATGATGTTGCAAAACACCCACCGGGAAAAAGAGTAATGCAGGTTTGAGAAGAGAAATACATGTACTGTGTGTGAAGTAATAATAGGAATATTTTATGCAACGAATTGTTTCAGTCTGTAAGATATATCACAGAAGATAATAGTTTCATTTATTTTACAAATGTCATGTGGGTAACACGATATATTCTTTAAAGAACATCTAAATTAGAAATTAGACAGTTGTGTCGTTTAACTTGTATAAAAAATAGTTCAAAGTATAATTCTAGACATAATCTCCACGCAAATCGGCCAAAGATTATGAAAGAATAGGATAATATTATAGTATGTGGACCTATGTTTAGAGTCAGTTTTATTTCCCCACTATTATGATACAAGTATTATATTAAGTTTTAAGTTTATCTAGTGTTTTTCTTCTTGGAATGTAAAATTGTAAATGCGAATAAGGAGGAATCAATAAATTCCCGCTGGGAGGAGGAAGGAAGTGAACGCTCAAGCAAATGCTTGTGAGCATATACCTTCAGTCTACATCCTACATGTACATTGCATGTACAATGTACCATGTACATTGTACATGTATCTGATGGAATAAATGATGGTGAAAAATGAGGTGGTGATCACATATACACATATATCTTAGATGTTTCATGTATGTATGTATGTATCGTTTACTTTCCACTGGGAAATGGAATAAGCTTTGAGACTTGTGAGAAAAAATGAAACACTATTACCATGACATCCAGAGTAAAATGTGTATGTATTATGTATAGTGGATCCGTATCCACCTATGTATACTGCATTTGTCCCATTTGTTTTGTTCTTCATTCCCTGGCCGTCCCCTTGCGAATTGAAAGATCATTTTTGGTCTCCTTGTTCCTCCAGAAGATTCCGATCCCTCTTATGACTCGGGATTTCTGAAAAACTCAGCCTTATTCCTCTCTTACAGAATATATTATGTATTATGTATGTATTTACGGAATGGCTCTAAAAATTGTGGGAATGCTCATGTATGTTCAATGTTCACAGTTCATAACTGTTTAGCCTTGTGTCTTATTGTACTTTTACTGTTGGGGAAAGTGGAAAGAGAGGAATTTATTCGGTGAGCATCATGAAGAATCTATTTGATACATTATATCTGGCATATGTACATGCACAGCTGAGTTGTGCTGAGCCTGACGTTCTTCATACTGTATACTGTTCAGTATTATATTTTGAGAGGTTCTGCAACCTAGAATCCGAATTTAGTCAACTTTTGGGATTAGACAAAAAGAAAGACGAGATCGCAAGATGGAAATCCTTCATTGTTCATCGTTGGACAAATTCAGCCTGCAGGGCCTCTTTTATAATGTCTATGTGATAAGATATTAAATATTGTACGTATACTTGTGTATAAGAATTGAAAAAAATGAAAGTACACACACATATGTATACACATACATATAGAAATCCATGGATGGATGCTGTTTTCCCTTTTGCATTCCTAGAATATTCTTGCATGGAGCATGGATGGAGTCCCGTCTCAATTCAACTCAACACAAAACTCAACGCTCAACCGGAATCGGATCCTTCGCTTTGCATTCCTTACCCTCATATTATTCTCCTATACACATACATACATACTCGTCTCCGTTTTGCTGATTCCCCTAACCAAGTTTTGATTTATCAGACGAGAGGAGAAGATGGGGAACAAATAGTCTGGAATTTTTTTGCCGGTTGTACAGGCATTTTCTATTCTCTGCAGATATTACGTATGTATATACATACATCTGCAACTACATGCATACATATATTATATTCGTATATATATTCTCTCTTTTGTTCGTAATTCAAATCGGTCTTTCCGTCTTTTTTGCGATGAAATATTCAACATTTGATTCAATCTTTTATCAAAATCGGAGAATTTTATACTCCATACTCAATTCTCATCTTATCTAAATATGTACAGACACAGACTGACCATTTTTTGCTTTTTTTCCTTCTTTATGAACACTGGCGCAGATCAGTTCTTTTCAGATTCAAAGTCTTTTTTGTATAAAAATACACGGCATGAAGTTGATGAGGATCTTTTGATTGTTGACAGTTCTGACAGCCAAGGAAGAATTGGTCAGAAAGTGAATTATTATCACAGCATTATCAACAATATTATGCTTATGAGACTTTTGACTTGCATTTCGGACTCTGACAAATGAATTCAGTGAAATATCAACTAATACAGTGCCAATACTCAGGCAGGCAATTTAACGAGAGAATTAAAAACTAAAACACACAAGATCTGTAAGTTTATTTTTATTTGGCTTTCAGAATCGTAGAATATATTGATTAGTAAACTACAATAAAAAGAGGTAAACGTTCTAGAGAGATGGAAAGAAGCAAGATTTTTTTAACCTTATGCATACATAGCTGCAAGTTTGTCAAAGGATATGTAAAATGGAAACAAGATTAGCGTTTGCCCATCAAAATTCTCATGCTTTTTTATCAAGAAAGGTTATACCGATCACTATTTCTATATTATTTTATGGGACATACGTGAGGTGAGGCCGTACCCTGGTTATACTCATACATTTATTTTATACTTATTTCATGTACAGCGCATGTATGTACAATAGAGTATTACAAAATACTTATAACAATGCATGGATTTGCAGGCAGGGTAGAAAAGTTTACTATTCTTTTATGATTACTTATTATACTATATATTATGAGCCTATCTGTTTGCATAATAATATGAGACGAGATAACGAAAAGGTTTTGACCACACACTATCATATATGTACGTAATTTTATATTCCTTATACTCCTCTCTTATTTTTTTCTTAAACCTGTTGTGCTTTTTTATAGAAATCCTAACCTATCCAATGTATTTAACAAGACGCTGCCTGCTTGCTCCTGTTGAAAAAATAATAGTAATGAGATGATCTGAGATATAATCTGTATGCATGGGAAGAGGATGAACATTCCAGTATTTCTTAATCTGAATATGTAGGTATGCATTTACGTTTTCTGTGTGATCTCTACACCTGTGATACCGGTGTATGTAGTATGTAGAGATCGAAGGAGACAGGAACAAGTAATAAAGGTTGCAAAATCGACACCGTGTGTATGAGCAATGAACAGTCGTCGTCTATGTACAATGTACAATGTGCAATCTACATATTAAATACACACATGTGTGTGTCAAAAACCGGTCGGGTAGTCAGGACAATGATCAGAACAAAGTACCCAATTCACGTGACTATAGATTAGAGCGTGAATCGCCATTAAAATGTAAAGAACTTTTCTGACTCCGTGTGAAGTTTTAAGGAGGGGCAGCTTGCTGGGCAGGAGATGTTCAGAGAGAGACAGAGGAAGAAAAACATTAAGTTAGAACTTATAAGCAGTGAATTATAGTCAAATCTGGAAAAAAATTGAAGCGAAATCTTGTCTTAAAAAAAGTTGAATGGATGACCATATCATACATTTAAGATGTATTTCCACCTTCATTTTTTGCCTGTGAAATTTTCGATTTTTGACGATTACTATTTTTAATACCAGTGTAATACCATGAAAAACATAAATGGCGAAATAATTTTGTAATATTATGATTTATATAAGGATTTATCAATTTTCATTGGTTCAGTTTCATGGAATTTTATTATGAAACTGTTTGATGGCAATAAGATTCTCCTTTATTATCTCGTAAAATATTGCTGAGCATTGAATACTTTGATTTTCACTTTCGACTGAAAATTTTTTATCCTACATGCCTGATATTCCGCTCCTTCGATTTATTTGTGTACTTAATGTAAATATATTACGTACTCATTACTGGATACAATCTCAAGTTGTTTCTTCAAAAAAAATATTGTAAAAAACTCGACGAGATCCTAACTTAAAGATCAGTTTACAAGTAATTTTACTATCGTCAAGTATGTAATAAGATCCAGGAAAACGGGGAGAAACTTGATGATTGAAATAGTTTTCCGTCAATGATTAAGTACAATTTTTTTATATATATATGCCTAGTGTAAGCTCAAGACGATGTACTTG